>CM042482.1:37190000-37399884 GCA_023621385.1 Quercus gilva | reverse complement strand
ACGAAAAAAATTTTCTTCGCTTTCTTGGCATGTGCCAACCAGTTTTGGCTTGAAATAATGCCAAAATGATGTTTTTGAATTTGTTGGCTATTTTTTCCCGAATTCTCTAGTTTGGGTCGGGTAGGAACGGATCGGCACGAAAAAAAAAAATTTTCCTTCTTTGTCGACCTGTCCCAATCCATTTTGGTTTGAAATAGAGCCAGAATGATGTTTTTTTTAATTTTTTGAATTTTTTTGTTATTTTTTTTGGACTTCTCTAGTTTGGTACGGGTAGGAATGGACCGGAACGAAATTTTTTTTTTTTCTTTCTCAGCCTTTCCCAGTGCAATTTGGCTTGAAATAGTGCCAGAATGATGTTTTTTTTATTTTTTTTGTTATTTTTATTCAGAATTCTCTTGTTTAGTTCAGACAGGTACCTGAATGAAAAAAAAAAAAAAAAAAAAAAAAAAATCCCTTTTTCGCGTCCTGTCCCTACCCTTACTGGCTTGAAATATTGCCAGAATGAAGTTTTTTAATTTTTTGAATTTTTTTGTGATTTTTTCCAAAATTCTATAGCTAAGGTCGTGTTGGAACGGATCGACACAAAATTTTTTTTTTTTCACTCTTTTTCGGCCTTTCCCGACCCGTTTGGCACAAAATAGTGGCAGAATAATGGTTTTTTTTTTTAATTTTTTGAATATTTTTGCTATTTTTTTTTTCGGAATTCTCTACTTTGAAACGGGTAGGAACAAACCGGAACGAAAAAAAAAAATTTCCTTCTTTCTCGGCCTGTCATGACCTGTATTGGCTTGAACTAGAGCCAGAATAATGTTTTTTAATTTTTTGAATTTTTTTGCTTTTTTTTTTTTCCGAAATTCTCTAGTTTGGGTCTGGTAGGAATGGACCGGAACAGAATTTTTTTTCTCTCTTTCTCAGCAGGTCCCAGCCCATTTTGGCTTGAAATAGTGTCGGAATGATTTTTTCTTTTTTTTAATTTTTTGAATTTTTTTGCTATTTTATTCGGAATTCTCCTGTTTGGGTCGGGTAGGAAATGACCTGAATGAAAAAATAATTTTCCCTCTTTCGCGTTCTGTCCCGACCTGTTTTGGCTTGAAATATTGCTAGAATGATGTTTTTTAATTTTTTGGATTTTTTTGCTCTTTTTACGAAATTCTCTAGTTGGGTCGGGTACGAATGGACCGAAACGAAATTTTTTTTTCTCCCTTTTTTGGCCTTTCCCAACCCGTTTTGGCTTGCAATTATGCCAGAATGATGTTTGTTACTTTGTTTTTATAATTTTTTTGCTATTTTTGTTCAGTATACTATAGTTTGGGCAAGATAGGAATGGACGGGAACGAAAAAAAAAAAAAATTTCCTTCTTCCTTGAATTTTTTTGCTATTTTTTCTGGAATTCTGTAATTTTGGTTGAGTAGGATTGGAATGGAACGAAATTTTTTTTTTCTTTCTCAGCCTTTCCCGGAACATTTTGGCTTGAAATAGTGCCAGAATGATGTTTTTTAGATTTTTGAATTTTTTTTGCAATTTTTATTCGGAATTCTCTTGTTTGGGTCAGGTAGGAACGAACCTGAATGAAAAAAAAAAAAAAAAAAAAAAAAAAAAAAAAAAAAAAAAAAAAAAAAACTCCCTTTTTTACTTCCTGTTCCAGCCCGTTTTGGCTCGAAATGCTGCCAGAGTAATGTTTTTTAATTTTTTGAATTTTTTTTGATATTTTTTCCGAAATTCTATAGTTAAGGTCGGGTTGGAACGGATCGGAATGAAATTTTTTTTCTTCACTCTTTCTTGGCCTTTCCCCGCCTGCTTGGCTTGAAATAGTATCAGAATGATGCTTTTTAGTTTTTTGATTTTTTTTGCAATTTTTTTTGGAATTCTCTAGTTTGGGTCGGGTAGGGACAGACCGGAACGAAAAAAAAAAAAAAAAAAAAAAAAAAAAAAAAAAAAAAAATTTTCTCCTTCGTTCTCAGCGTGTCATGACCTGTTTTGGCTTGTAATAGAGCTAGATCAGTTGTTGAATTTTTTTGCAATTTTTTCTGGAATTCTCTAGTTTGGGTCTGGTAGGAATGGTCCGAAATGAATTTTTTTTATCCTCTTTCTCAGCCTTTCCCAGCCCATTTTGGCTTGAAATAGTGCCAGAATCATATTTTTTAATTTTTTTACAATTGTTTTGCTATTTTTGTTCAAAATTCTATAGTTTGGGTTGGATAGGAACGGATGGGAACGAAAATTTTTTTTTTTTACTTCTTTCTCGGCATATCCCGACCTGTTTTGCCTTGAAATAGAGCCAGAATGATTTTTTTAGTTTTTTAAATTTTTTGCTATTTTATCCGGAATTATCTACTATGGGTCGGGTAAGAGCGGACCAGAACGAAACTTTTTTTTTCTCTCTTTCTCGGCCTTTACCGTCCTGTTTTGGCATGAAATAGTGCCAAAATGATTCCTTTCAAGTTGTTGTTGTTTTTTTTTTTTTTTTTTGCTATTTTTTCGAATTTCTCTCGTTTGGGTCGGGTTGGAACGGACCGGAATGAAAAAAAAAAATTTTTTTCCTTCTTTCTTGGCCTGTCCTGACCCTTTTTGGCTTGAAATAGAGCAAGAATAATGTTTTTTAATTTTTTGAATTTTTTTGCTTTTTTTTTTTTGGAATTCTCTTGTTTGGTTCGGGTAGGAATGGACCGGATCAAAAAAAATTAATTTTTCCCTTACTCGCATGTCCTGACCATTTTTGGCTTGAAATAATACCAGAATGTTGTTTTTTTTTTTTTAATTTTTTGAATTTTTTTGCTATTTTATTCAGAATTCTCCTGTTTGGTTCGGGTAGGAACGGACCTGAATGAAAAAATAATTTTCCCTCTTTCGCGGCCTATCCCGACCTGTTTTGGCTTGAAATATTGCCAGAATGATGTTTTTGAATTTTTTTGTTATTTTTTCCAAAGTTCTATAGTTAAGGTCGTGTTGGAATGGATCGGAACGAAACTTTTTTTTTCACTCTTTTTCGGCCTTTCCTGACCCATTCCGCTTGAAATAGTGGCAGAATAATGTTTCTCAATTTTTTGTCCTTTTTTGCTATTTTTTTTTCGGAATTCTCTAGTTTGGGACGGGTAGGAATAGACCGCAACGAAAAAAAAAATTTCTTTCTTTCTCATCCTGTCACGGCCCATTTTGGCTTGAAATAGTGTCGGAATGATGTTTTTTTATTTTTTCGAATTTTTTTGCTATTTTTTTCGGAATTCTCTAGTTTGGTTCGGGTAGGAATGGACCGGATCAAAAAAAATTATTTTTTTCCCTATCTCGCCATGTCCTGACCATTTTTGGCTTGAAATAATGCCAAAATGATGTTTTTTTGATTTTTTGAATTTTTTTGCTATTTTATTCGGAATTCTCCTATTTGGGTCGCGTAGGAACGGACCTGAATGAAAAAAAAAAAAATTTTTCCCTCTTTCGTGTTCTGTCCCAACCCGTTTGGGATTGAAATTGTGCCAGAATGTTTGTTACTTTTTTTTTTTTTTTTTTTTTTGCTATTTTTGTTCAGAATACTATGTTTGGGCTGGATAGGAATGGACGGGAATGAAAATAAAAAATTTTTCCTTCTTTCTTGGCGTGTCACAACCTGTTTTGGCATAAAATAGAGCCAGAATGATATTTTAGACTTTTTTGAATTTTTTTGCTATTTTTTTACGGAATTCTCTAGTTTTGGTTGAGTAGGAATGGAATGGAACGAAATTTTTTTTTTTCTTTCTCAGCCTTGCCCGGAACATTTTGGCTTGAAATAGTGCCAGAATGATGTTTTTTACATTTTTGAATTTTTTTGCAATTTTTATTTGGAATTCTCTTGTTTGGGTCGGGTAGGAACAGACCGGATCAAAAAAAAATTATTTTTTTCCCTTTCATGCCCCGTCCTGACCATTTTTGGCCTTAAATAATGCCAGAATGATGTTTTTTAATTTGTTGAATTTTTTTGCTATTTTTTCCAGAATTCTCTAGTTTGGGTTGCGTAGGAATGGATCGAAACGAAAAAAATTTTCTTCGCTTTGTCGGCCTGTACCAACCAGGTTTGGCTTGAAATAATGCCAAAATGATGTTTTTGAATTCTTTGGCTACTTTTCCCAAATTTTCTAGTTTGGGTTGGGTACGAATGGACCGGAACGAAAAATTTATTTTTTTCCTTCTTTCTCAAACTGTCCCGATCCATTTTGGCTTGAAATAGAGCCGGAATGATATTTTTTAATTTTTTGAATTTTTTTGCAATTTTTTATGGACTTCTCTAGTTTTGTACGGGTTGGAATGGACCGCAACGAAATTTTTTTTATTTATTTTTTATTTTACTTTCTCAGCCTTTACCAGCCCATTTTGGCTTGAAATAGTGTCGGAATGATGTTTTTTAATTTTTTGAATTTTGTTCCTATTTTTTTCGGAATTCTCTAGTATGGTTCGTGTAGGAATGGATCGGACCAAAAAAAAATTATTTTTTTCCGTTTTACTCCATGTCTTGACCATTTTTGGCTTGAAATAATGCCAGAATGATGTTTTTTTGAATATTTTTGCTATTTTATTTGGAATTCTCCTATTTGCGTCGGGTAGGAACGGACCTAAATGAAAAAATAATTTTCCCTCTTTCGCGTTCTGTCCCGACCTGTTTTGGCTTCAAATTTTGAATTTTTTTGTTATTTTTTCCGAAATTCTATAGTTAAGGTCGTGTTGCAATGGATCGGAATGAAAAAATTTGTTTTTTCACTCTTTTTTGGCCTTTCCCGACCCGTTTTGCTTGAAATAGTGGCAGAATAATGTTTTTCAATTTTTAGAATTTTTTTGCTATTTTTTTCGGAATTCTCTAGTTTAGGACGGATAGGAATAGACCGCAATGAAAAAAAAATTTTCCTTCTTCCACGTCCTGTCACGACCTGTTTTGGCTTGAACTAGAGCCAGAATGATGTTTTTTAATTTTTTGAATTTTTTTGCTATTTTTTCCGGAATTCTCTAGTTCGGGACGAGTAGGAATGGGCCGGAACGAAATTTTTTTTTTTTCCCCTCTTTCTCAGCCTGTCCCAGCCCATTTTGGCTTGAAATAGTGTCGGAATGATGTTTTGTTATTTTTTCAAATTTTTTTGCTACTCTTTTTCGGAATTCTCTAGTTCGGTTCGGGTAGGAATGGACCGGATCAGAAAAAATTATTTTTTTCCCTTTCTCGCCATGTCCTGACCATTTTTGGCTTGAAGTAATGTTAGAATGATGTTTTTTTTTTTTTTTTTTTTGAATTTTTTTGCTATTTTATACGGAATTCTTCTATTTGGGACGGGTAGGAACGGAACTGCATGAAATTTTTTTTTTTTTCCCTCTTTCGCGTTCTGTCCCAACCTGTTTTGGCTTGAAATAGAGCAAGAATGATGTTTTTTAATTTTTGGAATTTTTTTGCTATTTTTTTTTTTTGGAATTCTCTAGTTTGGTTCGGGTAGGAATGGACTGGATCAAAAAAAATTATTTCTTCCCTACTCGCCATGTCCTGACCATTTTTGGCTTGAAATAATGCGAGAATGATGTTTTTTTAATTTTTTGAATTCTTTTGCTATTTTATTCGGAATTCTCCTGTTTGGGTCGAGTAGGAACGGACCTGAATGAAAAAATAATTTTCCATCTTTCGTGTTCTGACCCGACCCGTTTTGGCTTGAAATATTGCCAGAATGATTTTCTCAAATTTTTTAATTTTTTTGCTATTTTTTCCGGAATTCTCTAGTTTGGGTCCTGTAGGAATGGTCCCGAACAAATTTTTTTTTCTACTTTTTCTCAGCCTCTCCCAGTCCATTTTGGCTTGAAATAATGCCGAAATGATGTTTTTTTTTTTTTTTTGAATTTTTTATCTATTTTATTCGGAATTCTCTAGTTTGGGACGGGTAGGAATGGAATGGAACGAATTTTTTTTTTTTTCTTCCTCAGGGTCCCGGAACATTTTTGCTTGAAATAGTGCCAGAATGATGTTTTTTACATTTTTGAATTTTTTTTGCAGTTTTTATTCGGAATTCTCTTGTTTAGGACGGGTAGGAATAGACCGCAACGAAATTTTTTTTTTTCCTTTTTTCTCATCTTGTCACGACCTGTTTTGGCTTGAACTAGAGCCAGAATGATGTTTTTTTAATTTTTTGAATTTTTTTGCTATTTTTTCTGGAATTCTCTAGTTTGGGACGGGTAGGAATGGACCGGAACGAAATTTTGTTTTTTCTCTTTCTCAGCCTGTCCCAGCCCATTTTGGCTTGAAATAGTGTCGGAATGATGTTTTTTTTTTTTTTTTCGAATTTTTTTGCTATATTTTTCAGAATTCTCTAGTTTGGTTCCGGTTGGAATGGACTGGATCAAAAAAAATTTATTTTTTTCCCTTTCTCACCTTGTCCTGACCATTTTTGGCTTGAAATACTGCCAGAATGATATTTTTTTGATTTTTTGAATTTTCGTTGCTATTTCATTCGGAATTCACCTATTTGGGTTGGGTAGGAACGGACCTGAATGAAAAAAAAAAAAAATTTCCCTCTTTCGCGTTCTGTCCCAACCCGTTTTGGCTTGAAATAGAGCAAGAATGATGTTTTTTAGTTTTTTGCAATTTTTTTGCAATTTTTTTTTTGGAATTCTCTAGTTTGGTTTGGGTAGGAATGGACCGGATCAAAAAAAAATTATTTTTTCCCTTACTCGCCATGTCCTGACCATTTTTGGCTTGAAATAATGCCAGAATGATGCTTTCTTGGTTTTTTGAATTTTTTTGCAATTTTATTTGTAATTCTCCGGTTTGGGTCGGGTGGGAACGGACCTGAATGAAAAAAAATAATTTTCCTCTTTCGCGTTCTGTCCCAACCCGTTTTGGCTTGAAATTGTGCCAGAATGATGTTTGTTACTTTTTTTTTTTCATAATTTTTTTGCAGTTTTTGTTCCGAATACTATAGTTTGGGCTGGATAGGAATGGACGGGAATGAAAGAAAAAAAAAAAAAAAATTCCGCCTTTCTTGGCATGTCACAACCTGTTTTGGCTTAAAATAGAGCCAGAATGATATTTTAGAATTTTTTGAATTTTTTTGCTATTTTTTCCGGAGTTCTCCAGTTTTGGTTGAGTAGGAATGGAATGGAACGAAATTTTTTTTTTTTTTCTTTCCCAGCCTTTCCCAGAACATTTTGGCTTGAAATAGTGCCAGAATGATGTTTTTTACATTTTTGAATTTTTTTGCAATTTTTATTCGGAATTCTCTTGTTTGGGTCGGGTAGGAACAGACCGGCTCGAAAAAAATTATTTTTTTCCCTTTCATGCCCTATCCTGACCATTTTTGGCTTTAAATAATGCCAGAATGATGTTGCAATGGATCGGAACGAAATTTTTTTTTTTCACTTTTTTTCGGTCTTTCCCGACCCGTTTCGCTTGAACTACAGGCAGAATAATGTTTTTTAATTTTTTGAATTCTTTTGCTATTTTTTCCGGAATTCTCTAGTTTGGGACGGGTAGGAATGGACCGGAACAAATTTTTTTTTTTCTCTTTCTCAGCCTGTCCCCGCCCATTTTGGCTTGAAATAGTGCCAGAATAATATTTTTTCATATCTTTTGGCTATTTTTGTTCAAAATTCTATAGTTTGGGCTGGATAGGAAAGGACGGGAATGAAAAAAAAATTTTTTTCTTCTTTCTTGGCATGTCCCAACCCGTTTTGGCTTGAAATAGAGCCAGAATGATGTTTTTTAATTTTTTTAATTTTTTGATATTTTTTCTGGAATTATCTACTTTGGGTCGGTTAAGAATGGACCGGAACGAAAAAAAAAAATTTTCTCCCTTTTTCAGCCTTTCCCGTCCCGTTTTGGCATGAAATAGTGCCAGAATGATGCTTTTCAATTTTTTTTTTTTTTTTTTGCTATTTTTTCGGATTTCTCTAGTTTGGGTTGGGTTGGAACGGATCGGAACGAAAAAAAAAAAAAATCCATTCTTTCTCGACCTGTCTCGACCCTTTTTGGCATGAAATTGTGCAAGAATGGTGTTTTTTTTTTTTTTTTTTTGAATTTATTTGCTATTTTTTCCGAAATTCTCTAATTTGGGTCGAGTGGGAATGGACCGGAACGAAATTTTTTTTTTCTCTTTCACAGCCTGTCCTTGCCCATTTTGGCTTGAAATAGTGTTGGAATTAGGTTTTTTTAATTTTTCGAAATTTTTTGCTATTTTTTTCAGAATTCTATAGCTTGGTTCGGGTCGGAATGGACCGGATCAAAAATTTTTTTTTTTCCCCCTTTCTCGCCATGTCCTGACCATTTTTGGCTATAAATAATGCCAGAATGGTATTTTTATGATTTTTTGAATTTTTTTGCTATTTTATTTGGAATTCTCCTGTTTGGGTCGGGTAGGAACGGACCTGAATGAAAAAATAATTTTCCCTCTTTCGCGTTCTGTCCCGACCCGTTTTGGCTCGAAATATTGCCAGAATGATGTTTGTGAATATTTTGGATTTTTTTGCTATTTTTTCAAAATTCAATAGTTAGGGTCGGGGCAAAACGAAATTTGTTTTTTCCTCCTTCTCGGCCTTTCTCAACCGTTTTGGCTTAAAATAGTGCCAGAATGATGTTCGTTACTTTCTTCTGTTATAATTTTTTTACTATTTTGTTCAGAATACTATAGCTTGGGCTGGATAGGAACGGACAGGAACGAAAGAAAAAAAAAAATTTCCTTCTTTCTTGGCATGTCACGACCCATTTTGGCTTAAAATAGTGTGCCAGAATGATATTTTTGAGTTTTTGGATTTTTTTACTATTTTTTCCTGAATTCTCTAGTTTTGGTTTAGTAGAAATGGAATGGAACGAATTTTTTTTTTCTTTCTTAGCCTTTCTCGGAACATTTTGGCTTGAAATAGTGCCAGAATGATGTTTTTTAGATTTTTAAATTTTTTTGTAATTTTATTCGGAATTCTCTTGTTTGGGTCGGGTAGGATCGAACCTTAATGAAAAAAAAAAAAAATTTCCCTCTTTCACATCCTGTCCCGACCCGTTTTGGCAAGAAATGCTGCCGAGTGATGTTTTTTAATTTGTTTAAATTTTTTTTGGTATTTTTTCCGAAATTCTATAGTTAAGGTCGGGTTGGAACGGATCGGAATGAATTTTTATTTCTTCACTCTTTCCCGGCCTTTCCCTGCCTGTTTGGCTTGAAATAGTGTCAGAATGATGCTCTCTAATTTTTTGAATTTTTTTGCTATTTTTTTTTTTGGAATTCTCTAGTTTGGGTCGTAGGGATGGACCGGAACGAAAAAAAAAAAATTTCCTTCGTTCTCGGCCTGTCACAACCTGTTTTGGCTTGTAATAGAGCTAGACCAGTTTTTTAATTCTTTTTAATTTTTTTGCAATTTTTTCCGGAATTCTCTAGTTTGGGTCGGGTAAGAATGTTCCTAACCAATTTTTTTTTTTTTTTTCCACTTTCTCAACCTTTCCAAGTCCATTTTGGCCTGAAATAGTGCCAGAATAGTTTTTTTTTTTTTTTTTTTTTCATTTTTTGCTATTTTTGTTCAAAATTCTTTAGTTTGGGGTGGATAGGAACGGACGGGAATGAAAAAAGAAATTTTTTCCTTCTTTCACTCTTTCTCGGCTTTTCCCATCCCGTTTTGGCATGAAATAGTGCCAGAATGATGCTTTTCAATTTTTTGTTTATTTTTGCAAATTTTTTGGATTTCTATAGTTTGGGTCGGGTTGGAACGGACCGGAACGGAAAAAAAAAAAAAAAAATTTTTTCCTTCTTTCTCAGCCTGTCCCGACCCTTTTTGGCATGAAATTGAGCAAGAATGGTGTTTTTTATTTTTTGAATTTTTTTGCTATTTTTTCTGGAATTCTCCTGTTTGGGACAGGTCGGAACAGACCGGAATGAAAATTTTTTTTTTTCTCTTTCTCAGCCTTTCCCAACCCATTTTGGTTTGAAACAGAGTCTGATTGATGTTTTTTTAATTTTTTGAATTCTTTTGCTTTTTTTTTTTTTTCGGAATTTTCTAGTTTCGTTCGGGTAGGAATGGACTGGATCAAATAAAATTATTTTTTTCCCTTTCTCACAATGTCTTGACCATTTTTGGCTTGAAATAATGGCAGAATGTTGTTTTTATGATTTTTTTGAATTTTTTAGCTGTTTTATTTGGAATTCTCCTGTTTGGGTCGGGTAGGAACGGACCAGAATGAAAAAATAATTTTCCCCTTTCGCGTTCTGTCCCGACCCGTTTTGGCTTGAAATATTGCCAGAATGATGTTTGTTAATATTTTGGATTTTTTTGCTATTTTTTCGAAATTCTGTAGTTAGGGTCGGGATGGAACGGATCAGAACGAAATTTTTTTTTTTTTTCACTCCTTCTCGGCCTTTCCCAACCGCTTTGGCATGAAATAGTGCCAGAATGACGTTTGTTACTTTTTTTTTTTTTTTTTTTTTAAAATTTTTTTGCTATTTTTCTTCAGAGTACTATAGTTTGGGTTGGATAGGAACAGATAGGAACGAAAGAAAAAAAAAAAAAAAAAAGATTTTCCTTCTTTCTTGGCATGTCACAACCCATTTTGGCTTAAAATAGAGCCAGAATGATATTTTTGAGTTTTTTGAATTTTTTTGCTACTTTTTCCTGAATTCTCTAGTTTTGGTTGAGTAGAAATGGAATGGAACGAATTTTCTTTTTTTTCCTTCTTTCTTGGCCTGCCCCGACCTTTTTTGGCATGAAATTGAGCAAGAATGGTGTTTTTTTTTTTTTTTTTTATGAATTTTTTTGCTATTTTTTTCCAGAATTCTCTAGTTTGGGTCGAGTAGGAATGGACTAGAACGTAATTTTTTTTTTTTCTCTTTCTCAGCCTGTCCTAGCCCATTTTTGCTTGAAATAGTGTCGGATTGATGTTTTTTTTTTTAATTTTTCGAATTTTTTTGCCATTTTTTTTGGAATTCTCTATTTTGGTTCGGGTAGGAATGGACCGGATCAAAAAAAAATTATTTTTTTCCCTTACTCGCCATGTCCTGACCATTTTTGGCTTGGAATAATGCTAGAATGATGTTTTTTTTTTTTAATTTTTTTGCTATTTTATTCGGAATTCTCTTGTTTGGGTTGGGTAGGAAAGGACCTGAATGAAAAAATAATTTTTCCTCTTTCGCATTCTGTCCCGACCCGTTTTGGCTTGAAATATTGTCAGAATGATGTATTTTTTTTTACTTTTTTGGTTATTTTTTCCAAAATTCTATTCTTAAGGTTGTGTTGGAATGGACAGGAACGAAATATTTTTTTTCACCCTTTTTCAACCTTTCCAGACCTGTTTGGCTTGAAATAGTCGCAGAATAATGTTTTTTAATTTGTTGAATTTTTTTGCTATTTTTTTCGAAATTCTCTAGTTTGGGACGGGTAGTAACAGACCGGAACAAATTTTTTTTTTTTTTTTTCCTTCTTTCTAGGCCTGTCACGACCTGTTTTGGCTTGAACAAGAGCTAGAATGACGTTTTTTAAATTTTTTTTTTAATTTTTTTGCTATTTTTTCCGGAATTCTCTTTTGGATGGGTAGGAATGAACCGGAACGAATTTTTTTTTCTCTTTCTCAGCCTTTCCCAGCCACTTTGGTTTGAAATATTGTCGGAATGACGTTTTTTTAATTTTTCCAATTTTTTTTGCTATTTTTTTTCGGAACTCTCTAGTTTGGTTCGGGTTGGAGCGGACCAGAACAGAAAAAAATTTCCCTCTTTCTTGGCCCGTCGCGACCAGTTTTGGCTTGAAGTAGAGTTAGATTGGTGTCTTTTAATTTTTTGAATTTTTTTGCTATTTTTTCTGGAATTCTCTAATTTGGGTCGGGTAGGAATGGACTGGAACGATTTTTTTTTTTTTTTTTTTTTCTCTTTATCAGCCTATCCCGGCCGATTTTGGCTTGAAATAGTGCCGGAGTGATTTTTTTTTTGAATTTTTTTGCTATTTTTTTCGGAATTCTCTAGTTTGTACAAGTAGGAACAGACCGATTAAAAAATTATTTTTTTCCCTTTCTTGCCCTGTCCTGACCATTTTTGGATTTAAATAATGCCAGAATGATGTTTTTTAATTTGTTGAATTTTTTTGCTATTTTTTCCGGAATTCTCTAGTTTGGGTCGGGTAGAAATGGATCGAAACAAAAAAAAATTTCTTCGCTTTCTCGGCCTGTCCCAACCAGGTTTGGCTTGAAATAATGCCAAAATGATGTTTTTGAATTCTTTGGCTATTTTTTCCCGAATTCCCTAGTTTGGGTTGGGTACAAACGGACTGGAACGAAAATTTTTTTTCCTTCTTTCTCGACCTGTCCCAATCCATTTTGAAATGAAATACAGCCAAAATTATGTTTTTTAGTTTTTTGAATTTTTTTGCTATTTCTCATTCTGTCCTGACCTGTTTTGGCTTGAAATATTGCCAAAATGATGTTTTTTAATTTTTTGAATTTTTTTTGTATTTTTTCCGAAATTCTATAGTTAGGGTCGAGTTGGAACGGATTAGAACGAATTTTTTTTTTTCTCTCCTTCTCGGCCTTTCCCAACCGTTTTGGCTTGAAATCATGCTAGAATAATGTTTTTTAATTTTTTGATTTTTTTTGCTACTTTTTTCAAAATTCTCTATTTTGGGTCGAGAAGGAATGGACCGGAGCGAAATTTTTTTTTTCACTCTTTCTCAACCTCCTCCGGCCCATTTTGGCTTGAAATAGTGCAAGAATGATGTTTATTAGATTTTTGAATTTTATTGCAATTTTTATTCGGAATTCTCTTGTTTGGGTCGGGTTGGAACGAACTTGAATGAAAAAAAAATTTCCCTCTTATGCATCCTGTTCCGACCTGTTTTGCCTTGAAATGAGGCCAGTGTGATGTTTTTTAATTTTTTGAATTTTTTATGGTATTTTTTCCGAAATTCTATAGTTAAGGTCGGGTTGGAACGGATTGGAATGAAATTTCCTTTTTTTCACTCATTCTCGGCCTTTCCCAGCCTGTTTGGCTTGAAATAGTGTAAGAATGATGCTTTTTAATTTTTTGAATTTTTTTGCAATTTTTTTCGGAATTCTATAGTTTGGGTTGGATAGGAACGGACGGGATTGAAAAAAAAAAATTTTTCCTTCTTTCTCGGCATGTCCCGACCCGTTTCGGCTTGAAATAGAGCCAGATTGATGGAGACCAAGGCACCGCTTCGAAGGATCTCGTTCAAGTACCAATTGGGCCAGTTACGAGAGCACAAGCAAAGAAGTTCAAGGATGTACACAACGGACTCATCCAAGAGTTATGGGCTCAAGCAAATTCGTGGAGGCGCATTGAGCATGATCCACGTGGGCAGCAAAGAATCGTCACCTTGATTCAAGTTCTAGAAGGATCCGGTCAAGGCTAAGAATTGGCAAGAAATATTTTGGGCTTATTTTAGAAGGATCGTGATGCACGACACAATTTACTATTTAATTATTGCAATTTATTAATTTTGGTATTTTTATGTAAAAAAACGTTATTTTAGGTTTAGGTGATTTATTTCCTTGTTTTTAGGTCAAATTTGATTCCTGATATGGTTAGGTATCAATTAGGAGTTTTTTTAGAATATATTTTCTTGTCTGTCAAGTTTTATGGAGCCCTTAAATAGGCTCCTAAGTCTGTAAACGTTTTTTGGCATGACATTTTTTGAATATTCATAAAAACTTGTGAGGTTTATTCTCTTTGATTCTTTGAAGAACTATTCGAACTTATCGGGATTTCCCGTGGCGTTCATCTTGACTTATCAAACGGAGTTTCCACCACCATTGTGGCGTCTTTCTTATACCGAGGTTCTTGTTTGTCATGAACAACGGGTCGAGGTCTTCCATTCAAATCTGTCCATAGAACAATCTTGGGTTCCCTTTCGTTGTTGGGTCTCGTTATTCTTGACGGGGTTCACATTATTTGGTATCAGAGCACAGTTTCTAGTTCAGGTTTGCCTATCCTTTAACATTTTTCGTTCCTTTGTTTCTTCTTAACCGAATTTCCATTACCCTATCTGTTCAATCTTTGTTTGCTCTTGTTGATATCTGAACTCTTGGTCTGGTCTCACATCTCTTATTTATTTCGGAATTTTATTTCATTATTCTCAAAAGTTAGTTGCTGATCGTTATAAAAAAAAAAAAGTGGAAATTCCGAAATTTTATTTCATTATTCTCAAAAGCTTGTTGATCGTCAAAAAAAAAAAAAAAAAAAGTGGAAATTCCAATCTGCCATATTCCTTCTAAATCTATTCTGAAAATTTCCATATTCCTTGTATTCAAATCTGAAATTCCTTGATTAGTTCTTGGTAAATTGTTTCTGGAAATTTTTGAGTTGTTTGTTTAGTTTCAAAAGAACTGAAAGAGAATTATCGAGGGGAAAAAGGGAAGAGTGGTGAGAACATCAGAGGGTAAAAGCCATATTATTTTGAGTGAAACACGAGTGGAGAGTAATCCACATTCTTGAGTGTAAACACGTAAGGGAGTGATTCGTGAGGTCCTTTTTTTTTTTTTTCTTTTTTTTTTTTCTAACCTTTGTTTTGTAGAAATCATGTCTCATGATAGTGGTAAGAGCATTACCGAAGATGAAACAAAATTGGTTGATCCGAAAGTATTTATTGAGGCCATGATGAGTGAGATGAGGCGCATGATGAAGATAGAGATGGAGCAGGTTCATGAACGAATAGATCAAATGGAGAATAGACGTGAGGAGCAACCACAAAAAGGTCGTGATTTGCGTAGAAGGGAAAGATATCCATCGAGGGAGGAGGATGAAGAGCGTTATGGGTCTGGTTTTGATGAAGAAGAAGATCGAGATTCCATTGTTAACAATAGAAGACCTGGAGGAAGATATAGAGGAACTAGGAATCGCGAAGATAACAACTTGGGTGGTATCAAGATGAAAATTCCGTCCTTTCAAGGTAGATCTGATCCTGAGGCAAATCTTGAGTGGGAAAAGAAGATGGAGTTCGTGTTTGATTGCCACAACTACTCCGAGGCAAAGAAGGTAAAATTAGCCGTGATTGAATTTTCTGAATATGCTATTACTTGGTGGGATCAGCTTGTGATAAACAGGAGACGGAATAGAGAACGCCCAATAGACACATGGGAGGAGATGAAAGTAGTGATGAGAAAGCGGTTCGTTCCAAGTTACTACTACCGAGAATTGTACAAAAAGCTACAAGGTCTTAGACAAAGGGAGTCGAAGCGTAGAGGATTATTACAAGGAGATGGAAATTGCTATGATCCGCGCTAATGTGGAGGAGGATCGGGAGGCTACAATGGCTAGATTTTTACTTGGCTTAAATTGGGAGATCCATGATAAGGTAGAGATGCAGCATTATGTGGAATTGGAAGATATGGTGCATATGGCTATCAAAGTGGAACAACAACTCAAGAGAGGGAGTGGGACACGTGTAAGCCATAACTTTAGTTCTACCTCTTGGAAATCAAGTCATGCCAAGCCGCTGGACAAGTCACAAACGCCCAAACCCGAGCCCAAGTCTGCGACCACCAACCACGTTCCTCAAGGTAAAACTGAAGCCTCTACCTCTAGGAATCGTGATATTAAATGTTTTAAATGTCAAGGCAGGGGCCACATAGCAAGTCAATGTCCAAACAAGCAAGTCATGGTGTTGCAAGCCAATGGAGAAATTGTGACCGATGATGAAGATTCTGACACTGACGACATGCCGCCATTGGAGGATGTTTCCGAGGAGGAGTATTTAGCCCCTGACGCATTGACATTGGAGGCAAGGAGAGCATTGAGCTTGCAAGTAAAAGGAGTTGATGAAGTACAGCGGGAGAATATCTTTCACACTAGGTGTTACGTTAAAGACAAGGTATGTAGTGTGATTATTGATGGTGGTAGTTGTACTAATGTTGCAAGCACAATTATGGTAGAGAAATTGGGATTGCCCATGTTAAAGCACCCTAGGCCATACAAGTTGCAATGGCTAAATGATAGTGGTGAGATAAGGGTCCATTCCAACTTGTACCAAAACTAAATTCCTGAAAAAATTCAAAAATTAAAAAACATCATTCTGGCTCTATTTCGAACCTAAATAGGTCAGGACAGGTCGAGAAGGAAGGGAATTTTTTTTTTTTTTTTTTTTTTTTTTTTTTTTTTTTCATTCTGGTCCGTTCATACCCGACCCAAACTAGAGAATTCGGGGAAAAAAATTCAAAACAGCAGAAAAACTCAAAAACATCATTTTGACATTATTTCAAGCGAAAACAGGTCGGGACAGGCCGAGAAAGCGAAGAAAAAAATTTTCGTTCAAGTCCGTTCCATCCCGACCCAACCTAGATAATTCCGGAAAAAATAGTACAAAAAAAAAATTAAAAAAATATCATTCTCGCACAATTTCAAGCCAAAACGGGTCGGGACAGGCAGAGAAAGAAGGAATATATATATATATATATATATATTTTCGTTCCGGTCCATTCCTACCCGACCCAAACTACAGAATTCCGAAAAAATTCAAAAAATTGAAAAGCATCATTCTGGCACTATTTCAACCCAAAATGGGATGGGAAAGGCCGAGAAAGAGAAAAATAAAAATTTTCGTTCCGGTCCGTTATTACTCGACCCAAACAAGAGAATTCCAAAAACAATAGCAAAAAAATTCAAAAACATTATTCTGGCGTTATTTTAGCCCAAACAGGTTGCGAAAGGCCAAGAAAGAGTGAAAAAAAAAAAAATTTCGTTTCGAACCGTGCCAGCCCGACCTTAAATATAGAAATTTGGAAAAAATACCAAAAAAATTCAAAAAATTAAAAAAAATCTTTCTGGCAATATTTCAAGCCAAATCGGGTCAGGACAGGGCGCGAAAGGGTAAAAAAAAAAAAAATTCATTCAGGACCATTCCTACGCATAAACAAGAGAATTCCAAAAAAAAATAGCAAAAAAATTCAAAAAATTAAAAAATATCATTCTGGCACTATTTCAAGCCAAAATGGGCTGGTAAAGGTTCAGAAGGAGGAAAAAAAAAATTCGTTCAGGTCAATTCCTACTCGTACCAAATTGAATTCCGACAAAAATAGCAAAAAAATTAAAAAAATTGAAAAACATTATTCAGGCTCTATTTCAAACCTAAAAAAGTCGGGACAGGCTGAGAAAGAAGGAAATTTTTTTTTTTTTTTTTTTTCGTTCTGCTCCGTTCGTCCTCGACCAAAACTAGAGAATTCGGGAAAAAATAGCAAAAAAATTCAAAAACATCATTTTGACACTATTTCAAGCCAAAACGGGTCGGGACAGGCCCGACCTTAAATATAGAAATTTGGAAAAAATACCAAAAAAATTCCAAAAATTAAAAAAATCATTCTGGCAATATTTCAAGCCAAATCGGGTCAGGACAGGGCGCGAAAGGGTAAAAAAAAAAAATTTCATTCAGGACCATTCCTACGCATAAACAAGAGAATTCCAAAAAAAAATAGCAAAAAAATTCAAAAAATTAAAAAATATCATTCTGGCACTATTTCAAGCCAAAATGGGCTGGGAAAGGTTCAGAACGAGGAAAAAAAAAATTCGTTCAGCTCAATTCCTACTCGTACCAAATTGAATTACGACAAAAATTGCAAAAAAATTTAAAAAATTAAAAAACATTATTCAGGCTCTATTTCAAACCTAAAAAAGTCGGGACAGGCTGAGAAAGAAGGAAATTTTTTTTTTTTTTTTTTTTTTTTTGTTCTGCACCGTTCGTCCTCGACCAAAACTAGAGAATTCGGGAAAAAATAGCAAAAAAATTGAAAAACATCATTTTGACACTATTTCAAGCCAAAACGGGTCGCGACAGGCCGAGAAAGTGAAGAAATTTTTTTTTCTTTAGGACCGGTCCGTTTGTACCCGTACCAAACAAGAGAATTCCGAAAAAAAAAAAAAAAGCAAAAAAATTCGAAAAACTAAAAAAAAATCATTTCGGCACTATTTCATTCCAAAATGGGCTGGGACAGGCTGAGAAAGGGAAAAAAAAAAAAAAAAAAATTCGTTCCGATCCTTTTCTACCCAACCCAAACTATAGAGTTCTGGAAAAAATAGCAAAAAAATTCAAAAAATTAAAAAACATCATTCTAGCCCCAGTTTGAATTTTGCTGCTTTTTTTTTTTTTTTTTTTCCCCGTTCTGGTCCGTTCCTACCCGACCCAACTAGAGAATTCCGAAAAAATAGCAGAAAAATTCAAAAAATTAAAGAGCATCACTCTGGCACTATTTCAAGCCAAAATGGGTGGGAAAGGCTGAGAAAGAGAGAAAAAAAAATTTCGTTCCGGTCCGTTCCTCCCCGACCGAAAATAGAGGATTCCGGAAAAAATAGCAAAAAAATTCAAAAAATTAAAAAACAACATTCTTGCTCTATTTTAAGCAAAAACGGGTTAGGACAGGCCGAGAAAGAAGGAAAAAAAAAAAAAATTTCGTCCCGATCCGTTCCTCCCCGACCCAAACTAGAGAATTTCGAAAAAATAGCAAAAAAAGTCCAAATACTAAAAAAAATCATTCTGGCAATATTTCCAGCCAAAACGGGATGGGACAGAGCACGAAAGAGGAATAATTATTTTTTCTTTCAAGTCCGTTCCAACCTGACCCAAATAGGAGAATTCTGAATAAAATAGCAAAAAAATTCAAAAAACTAAAATACATCATTCTGGCGTTATTTTAAACCAAAAATGGTTAGGACAGGGCGAGAAAGGGAAAAAATAATTTTTTTTTGATCCGATCCGATCCGTTCGTACCTGTGCCAAACAGGAGAATTCCTAAAAAAATTAGCAAAAAAATTCGAAAAATTAAAAAAAAAAAAAAAAAAATCATTCCGGCACTATTTCAAGCCAAAATGGGTAGGGACAGGCAGAGAAAGTGAGAAAAAAAAAATTTCGTTTCAATCCTTTTCTACCTGACCCAAACTAGAGAATTCCGGACAAAAGAGCAAAAAAATTCAAAAAATTAAAAAAACAACATTCTAGCTCTATTTAAAGCCAAAACGGTTCGGGATGAACCAAGAAAGAGGGAAATTTCGTTCCAATCCGTTCCAACCCGACCTTAACTATAGAATTTCGGATAAAATACCAAAAAAAATTAAAACAATTAAAAAACATCACACTGGCAGCATTTCAAGCCAAAACGGGCCGGAACAAGATGCGTAAGAGGGAAATTTTTTTTTCATTCAGGTTCGTTCCTACCCGACCCAAACAAGAGAATTCCGAATAAAAATTGCAATAAAATTGAAAAATCTAAAAAACATCATTCTGGCACAATTTCAAGCGAAAAAGGGCCAGAAGAGGTTGAGAAAGAACGAAAAAAAAAAAAAAAAAATTCGTTCCGGTCCAGTCCTTCCCAACCCAAAATAGAGAATTTCGAAAAAAGTATAAAAAAAAATCAAAAAATTAAAAAACATTATTCTGGCACGATTTTAAGCCAAAACAGTTCGGAAAGGCCGAGAAGGAAAGAAAAAAAAATTTTCGTTCTGATCAGTTCCAACCCGACCCTAACTATAGAATTTTGGAAAAAATAACAAAAAAATTAAAAAATTCAAAAACATAATTCTGGAAATATTTCAAGCCAAAATGGTCATTTCAAGCCAAAAATGGTCAGGACATGGTGAGAAAGGGAAAAAATTAAATTTTTTTTGATCTGGTCCATTCCTACCCAAACCAAACTAGAGAATTCCGAAAAAAATAGCAAAAAAATTTGAAAAATTAAAAAAAAAATCATTACAACCCTATTTCAAGCCAAAATGGGCAGGGAAAGGATGAGAAAGAGAAGAAAAAAAAACATTTCGTTCCAGTCCATTCCTACCCATACCAAATTTACTGTCCAAAAAAAATTGCAAAAAAATTCAAAAAATTAAAAACCATCATTCTGGCTCTATTTCAAACCAAAATAGATCGGGACAAGTCGAGAAAGAAGGAAAAAATTTTTTTTTTCTTTTTTTCGTTCTGGTCTGTACGTACCCGATCCAAACTAGAGAATTCAGGAAAAAATTGCCAAAGAATTCAGAAACATCATTTTGGCATTATTTCGAGCCAAAACTTGTTGGGACCGGCTGAGAAAGCGAAGAAAATTTTTTTCGTTTCGATCCATTGCTACCCGATCCAAACTAGAGAATTCTGGAAAAAATCGCAAAAAAATTCAAAAAACTAAAAAACATCATTCTGGTAATATTTCAAGCCAAAAACGGGTCGGGATAGGACGTGAAAGAGGGAAAAAAAAAAAAAAAATTTCGTTCCGATCCGTTTCACCACGACCTTAACTGTAGAATTTCGAAAAAAAGAACAAAAAAAATTCAAAAATTAAAAAATATCATTTTGGCAATATTTCAAGCCAAAAAGGGTCGGGATAGGACGTGAAAGAGGGAAATTTTTTTTTTTTTTTTTTTTTTTTTTCATTCAGGTCCGTTCCTATCCAACCCAAACAAGAGAATTTCGAATAAAAATAACAAAAAAATTCATAAAATTAAAAAACATCATTCTGGCAATATTTAAAGCCAAAAATGGTCAGGACAGGGCAAGAAAGGGAAAAAAATAATTTTTTTCGAACGGTCTGTTCCTACCTGTACCAAACTAGAGAATTCCGAAAAAAATTTGAAAAATTATAAAAACATCATTCCGGCACTATTTCAAGCCAAAATGGGCAGCGATAGAAAAAAAATAAAATAAAATAAAAAAATCGTTGCGGTCCATTTCTACCCGACCAAAATTAGAGAATTCCGGAAAAAATAGCAAAAAATTTAAAAAAAATTAAAAAACACCAATATAGCTCTAGTTCAGGCCAAATTGGTCGCGACGGACCAAGAAAGGGCGAAAACCTTTTTTTTTTTTTTTGGTTAGTTCCTACCCGACCCAAACTAGAGAATTCCGAAAAAATAGCAAAAAAATTAAAAAGCATCACTCTGACACTATTTCAAGCCAAAATGGAATGGGAAAGGCTGAGAAAGAGAGAAATAAAATTTTTCATTCCTGTTTGTTCCTACCCGTCCCAAACTTAAGAATTTCGAAAAAAAAAAAAAGCAAAAAAATAAATAAAATAAGTAAATAAAAAAGCATCATTCTGGTAGTATTTCAAGTCAAAAATGGTCAGGACATGGCGAGAAAGGGAAAAAAAAATTTTTTTCATTCCGGTCCATTCCTACCCGTACCAAACTAGAGAATTCCGAAAAAAATAGCAAAAAAATTTGAAAAATTAAAAAAACATCATCCCAACTCTATTTAAAGCCAAAATGGGCTGGGACAGGCTGAGAAAGAGTAAAAAAAATTTTCGTTCCAGTTCATTCCTTCCCGACCCAGAATAGAGAATTTCGAAAAAAAGTAGCAAAAAAAAAATAAAAAACAGTTTTCTGGCGCTATTTCAAGCCAAAACAGCTGGGAAAGGCCTAGGAGTGAAAAAAAAAAATTCGTTCTGATCCGTTTCAAACCCAACACTAACTATAGAATTTCAGAAAAAATACCAAAATAATTCAAAAAATTAAAAAACATCATTCAGGCAATATATCAAGCCAAAACAGGTCGGGACAGAATGCGAAAGAGGGAAAACTATTTTTTCATTCAGGTCCATTCCAACCTGACCCAAACAGGAGAATTCCGGATAAAATAGCAAAAGAATACAAAAAATTAAAAAAAACATCATTGTGGCATTATTTGAAGCCAAAAATGGTCAGGACATGGGGAGAAAGGGAAAAAAATAATTTTTTTTTGATCCTGTCTGTTCCTACCCATCCCAAAGTAGAGAATTCCGAAAAAGAACAGCAAAAAAATTCAAAAAACTAAAAAACATTATTCTGCCACTATTTCAAGCCAAACGGGTTGGGAAAGGCCGAAAAAGAGTGAAAAAAAAAAAAAAAAAAAATTCCTTTCTATTCGTTCCACCACGACCTTAACTATAGAATTTCGGAAAAAAGAACAAAAAAAAATTAAAAAATATCATTTTGGCAATATTTCAAGCCAAAAAGGGTCAGGACAGGACGTGAAAGAGGGAAATTTTTTTTTTTTTTTTTTTTTTTTTTTCATTCAGGTCCGTTCCTATCCAACCCAAACAAGAGAATTTTGAATAAAAATAGCAAAAAAATTCATAAAATTAGCCAAAAATGGTCAGGCCAGGGCAAGAAAGGGAAAAAAATAATTTTTTTCGAACGGTCTGTCCCTACCCGTACCAAACTAGAGAATTCCGAAAAAAATTTGAAAAATTAAAAAAACAATATTCCAGCACTATTTCAAGCCAAAATGGGCCAGGATAGGCTGATAAAAAAAAAAAAAAAAAAAATCATTCCGGTCCATTTCTACCCGACCCAAATTAGAGAATTCCAGAAAAAATAGCAAAAAAATTTAAAAAATTAAAAAAACACCAATATAGCTCTATTTCAAGCCAAAACTGGTCACGACGGGCCAAGAAAGGGGGAAATTTTTTTTTTTTTTGGTCCGTTCCTACCCAACCCAAATTAGAGAATTCCGAAAAAAAAAAAAAAAAAAAAAAAAAAAAAAGCAACAAAATTCAAATAATTAAAAAAGCATCACTCTGGCACTATTTCAAGCCAAAATGGAATGGGAAAGGCTCAGAAAGAGAGAAATAAAATTTTTCATTCCGGTTCGATCCTACCCGACCCAAACTTAAGAATTTCAAAAAAAAAATAGCAAAAAATTTAAAAAAAAAAAAAAAAAAACATCATTCTGGCATTATTTCAAGCCAAAAATGGTTAGGACAAGGCGAGAAAGGGAAAAAAAAAAAAAAAAAAAAAAAAATTTTGTCCGGGTCCATTCCTACCCGTACCAAACTAGAGAATTCCGAAAAAAATCGCAAGAATATTCGAAAAAGTAAAAAAAAAAAAACGTCATTCTGACACTATTTCAAGCCAAAATGGACTGGGACCCGGCTGAGAAAGAGAAAAAAAAAATTTCGTTCCGGTCCATTCCTACCCGACCCAAACTAGAGAATTCGAAAAAAAATAGCAAAAAAGTTAAAAAAATTTAAAAAAAAAAAAAAAAAAAACATCATTCTTGCCCTATTTCAAGCCAAAAAGGGTTGGGACAGGCCAAGAAAGAAGAAAAAAAAAAAAAATTCGCTCCAGTCCGTTACTACCCCGACCCAAACTAGAGAAATCCGAAAAAATATGAAAAAAATTCAAAAAATTGAAAAGCATCATTTCTGGCACTATTTAATGCCAAAACGGGACGGGAAAGGCCGAGAAAGAGAGAAAAAAAAAAATTTCTTCCAATCCGTTTTTACACCGACCCAAAGTAGATAATTCTGGAAAAAATAGCAAAAATTTAAAAAAATTAAAAAACATCATTCTGGCTCTATTTAAAGCCGGAATGGGTCGGGACATGCCGAGAAAGAAGGAAAAAATTTTTTTCGTTCCCATCTGTTCCTATCCGACCCAAACCACAGAATTTTGAACAAAAATAGCAAAAACATTATAGAAAAAAAAAAAAACATTATTCTGGCACTATTTAAAGCCAAAATTGGCTGGGAAAGGCTGAGAAAGAGGAAAAAAAAAATTTCATTTCGGTCTAATCCTACCCGACCCAAATTAGAAAATTCCCGAAAAAGTAGAAAAAAATTCAAAAAATTAAAAAAACTTCATTCTGACTCATATTCAAGCCAAAACAGGTCGTGACAGGCCGAGAAAGAAGGAAAATTTTTTTTTTTTTTTCGTTCCGGTCTGTTCCTACCTGTCTCAAACTAGAGAATTCTAAAAAAAATAGCAAAAAAATTTAAAAAACTAAAAAACATTATTCTGCCACTATTTCAAGCCAAACGGGTCAGGAAAGGCCGATAAAGCGTGAAAAAAAAAAATTTTCGTTCCGATCCGTTCCACCACGACCTTAACTATAGAATTTCAGAAAAAAGAACAAAAAAAAATTTCAAAAAATTAAAAAACATCATTCTGGCAATATTTGAAGCCAAAACGGTCATTTAGGGCATTATTTCAAGCCAAAAATGGTCAGGACATGGCAAGAAAGGGAAAAAATTAAAAAAAAAAATTTATCCGGTCAATTCCTACCCGAACCAAATTAGAGAATTCCGAAAAAAAATAGCAAAAAAATTTGAAAAATTAAAAAAAATCATTACAACTCTATTTCAAGCCAAAAATGGTCAGGACATGGCGAGTAAGGGAAAAAAATAATTTTTTTGATTCGGTACATTCCTACCCGAACCAAACTTGAGAATTCCAAAAAAAATGGCAAAAAAATTCGAAAAATTAAAAAAAATCAATCCGACACTATTTCAAGCCAAAATGGGCTGGGACAGGATGAGAAAGAGAAAAAAAAAAAAAAAAAAATCGTTCCGGTTCATTCCTACCCATCCCAAACAAGAGAATTCCGGAAAAAATAGCAAAAAAATTAAAAAAATTAAAAAACGTCATTCTGGCTCTTGTTCAAGCCAAAACAGGTCGTGACAGGCCTAGAAAGAAGGAAAAAAAAAAAAAAAAAAAAATTTTTTCGTTCCGGTCTATTACTACCCATTCCAAACTAGAGAATTTCGGAAAAAAATAGCAAAAAAATTCAAACAATTAAAAAACATTGTTCTGCCAGTATTTCAAGCCAAACGGGTCTGGAAAGGATGAAAAAGAGTGAAAAAAAAAAAAATTCCGTTCCGATCCATTCCAACACGACCCTTAAGTAGAATTTTGGAAAAAATAACAAAAGAATTCAAAAATATCATTCTGGCAATATTTCAAGCCAAAACAGGTCGGTCCCTACCTGACCCAAACTAGAGAATTTCGAAAAAAAAAAAAAGCAAAAAATTTCAAAAAATTAAAAAGCATCATTCTGACACTATTTCAAGCCAAACAGGCAGGGAAAGGCTGAGAAAGAGTGAAGAAATAAAATTTCATTCCCATTCATTCCAACCCGACCTTAACTATAGAATTCGGAAAAAAAAAATACCAAAAAAAATTAAAAAACATCACTTTGGCAGCATTTTTTGCCAAAACGGGTCGGGATAGGATGAGAAAGAGGGAAATTTTTTTTTTTTTTCATTCAGGTTCGTTCCTACCTGACCCAAACAAGAGAATTCCGAATAAAAATTACAAAAAAATTTCAAAAATCTAAAAAACATCATTCTGGCAGTATTTCAAGCCAAAATGTTCCGGGAAAGAGTGAGAAAGAAAAAAAAAAAAAATTTCATTCCATTCAATTCCTACTCAACCAGAACTAGAGAATACGGGAAAAAATAGCAAAAAAATTCAAAAAAACTCAAAAATATCATTCTGGCTCTATTTTAAGCCAAAACGGGTCGTGACATGCCAAGAAAGAAGGAAAAAAAAAATTTTTCGTTCCCGTTCGTTCCTACCCTGCCCAGACTATAGTATTCTGAACAAAAATAGCAAAAAAATTAGAATAAATAACAAACATCATTCTGGCACTATTTCAAGCCAAAACGGTTGGGAAAGGCCGAGAAGGAGTGAAAAAAAAAATTTTCATTTTAATCCGTTGCAACCCGACCCTAACTATAGAATTTCGAAAAAAGAGCTAAAAATTCCAAAATATTAACAAACATCATTCTGGCAATATTTCAACCCAAAACGGGTCGGGATAGAACGCGAAAGAGGGAAAATTATTTTTTCATTCAAGTCCGTTCCTACCCGACCCAAACAGGAGAATTCCAAATAAAATAGCAAAAAAAATTCAAAAAAAAAAAAAACATCATTCTGGCATTATTTCAAGCCAAAAATGGTTAGGACATGGCGAGAAAGGGAAGAAATAATTTTTTTTGATCCGGTCCATTCCTACCCGAACCAAACTAGAGAATTCCGAAAAAAAATAGCAAAAAAATTCGAAAAATTAAAAAAACATTATTCCGACACTATTTCAAGCCAAAATGGGCTAGGACAGGCTGAGAAGGAGAAAAAAAATTTTTCGTTCCGGTTCATTCCTACCCGACCCAAACTAGAGAATTCCCGAAAAAATAGCAAAAAAATTCAAAAAATATAAAAACACCATTCTTGCTCAATTTAATGCCAAAAAGGGTCGGGACAGGCCGAGAAAGAAGGATATTTTTTTTTTTTTTCCCGGTCCGTTCCAACCCGACCGAAAGTATAGAAATCCGAAAAAATAGCAAAAAAAAAAAAAAAAAAAAAAATTGAAAAGCATCATTCTGGCACTATTCCGTGCCAAAACGGGATGGGAAAGGCCGAGAAAGAGAGAAAATTTTTTTTTCATTCCGGTCCGTTTTTACCCGACACAAAGTAGATAATTCCGGAAAAAAATAGCAAAAAATTCAAAAAATTAAAAAACATCATTCTGGCTCTAATTTCAAGCCAACAATGGGCTGGGAAAGGCTGAGAAAGTGGAAAAAAAAAAATTTCGTTTCGGACCATTTTTACCCGACCCAAACTTGAGAATTCCGGAAAAAATTGCAAAAAAATAAAAAAAAAAAACTGGTCTAGCTCTATTACAAGCTACAGGTCGTGACAGGCTGAGAACGAAGGAAATTTTTTTTTTTTTTTTTTTCCGTTCCGTTCAGTCCCTACGACCCAAACTAGAGAATTCCGAAAAAAAAATAGCAAAAAAATTCAAAAAATTAAAAAGCATCATTCTCACACTATTTCTAGCCAAACAGGCAGGGAAAGGCTGGGAAAGAGTGAAGAAACAAAATTTCATTCCGATCCGCTCCAACCCAACCTCAACTATAGAATTTCAGAAAAAATACCAAAAAAAAAATTAAAAAACATCACTCTGGCAGCATTTCTTGCCAAAACGGGTCGGGACAGGATTGCGAAAGAGGGAAATTTTTTTTTTTTTTTTTTTTTTTTTTTCATTCAGGTTCTTTCCTACCCGACCCAAACAAGAGAATTCCGAATAAAAATTACAAAAAAATTCAAAAATCTAAAAAACATCATTCCGGCACTATTTCAAGCCAAAATGTTCCAGGAAAGGCTGAGAAAGAAAAAAAAAAAAAAAAAAAATCGTTCCATTCTATTTCTACTAAACCAAAACTAGAGAATTCGGAAAAAAATAGCAAAAAAAATTCAAAAAACTCAAAAATATCATTCTGGCTCTATTTTAAAGCCAAAATGGGTCGTGACATGCCAAGACAGAAGGAAATTTTTTTTTTCTTTCGTTTCTGTCTGTTCCTATCCAGCCCAAACTATAGTATTCTGAACAAAAATAGCAAAAAAATTATAAAAAAAGAAAGTAACAAACACCTTTCTGGCACTATTTCAAGCGAAAACGGTTGGGAAAGAACGAGAAGGAGGAAAAAAAAAAATTTTGTTTTGATCCGATCCAACCCGACCCTAACTATAGAATTTCGGAAAAAATAACAAAAAAATTCAAAAAATTTAAAAACATCATTCTGGCAGTATTTCAAGCCAAAACAGGTCGGGACAGAACGTGAAAGAGGGAAAATTATTTTTTTTCATTCAGGTCCTTTCCTACCCGACCCAAACAAGAGAATTCCAAAAAATTAGCAAAAAAATTCGAAAAATTAAAAAAACATCATTCCGACACTATTTCAAGCCAAAATGGGCTAGGACAGGCTGAGAAAGAGAAAAAAAAAATTTTCCTTCCGGTCCATTCCTACTCAACCCAAACTAGAGAATTTCAGAAAAAATAGCAAAAAAATTCAAAAAATGAAAAAACACCATTCTTGCTCAATTTCTTGCCAAAAAGGGTCAGGACAGATTAAGAAAGAATGGAAATTTTTTTTTTTTTTTTTTTTGTTCCAATCCATTCCAAGCCAACCCAAACTAGAGAAATCCGAAAAAATAGCCAAAAAAAAAAAATTGAAAAGCATCATTCTGGCACTATTTCATGCCAAAACAGGACGGGAAAGGCCGAGAAAAAGAGAAAAAAAAAATTTCGTTCCGGACGTTCTTACCAGACTCAAAGTAGATAATTCCGGAAAAAATAGCAAAAAATTAAAAAAAATTAAAAAACATCATTTTGGCTCTATTGCAAGCCAAAATGGGGTCAGGACATGTCGAGAAAAAAGGAAATTTTTTTTTTCATTCCCGTCCATTCCTATCCAAACCAAACTATAGAATTTTGAACAAAAATAGCAAAAAAATATGAAAAAATATTATTCTGGCACTATTTCAAGCCAAAATGGGCTGGGAAAGGCTGAGAAAGTGGGGAAAAAAAAATTTTCATTTTGGACGACTCTTACCCGACCCAAACTAGAGGATTCCGGAAAAAATTGCAAAAAATTAAAAAACTGGTCTAGCTCTATTACAAGCCAAAACAGGTTGTGACAGGCTGAGAGAACGACGGAAAATTTTTTTTTTTTTTCGTTCCGGTCCGTCCCCTGCGACCCAAACTAGAGAATTCCGAAAAAAAAAAATAGCAAAAAATTCAAAAAATTAAAAAGCATCATTCTGACACTATTTCAAGCCAAACAGGCAGGGAAAGGCCGAGAAAGAGTGAAGAAATAAAATTTCATTCCAATCCGTTCCAACCCGACCTTAACTATAGAATTTCTGAAAAAATACCAAAAAAAATTAAAAAACATCACTCTGGTAGCATTTCTTGCCAAAATGGGTCGGGACAGGATGCGAAAGAGGGAAATTTTTTTTTTTTTTTTTCATTCAGGTTCGGGCCTACCAAAACAAGAGAATTCCGAAAAATTACAAAAAATTCAAAAATCTAAAAAACATCATTCTAGCACTATTTCAAGCCAAAATGTTCCGGGAAAGGCTGAGAAAGAAAAAAAAAATTCGTTCCATTCCATTTCTACTGAACCAAAACTAGGGAATTCCAGAAAAAATTGCAAAAAAATTCAAAAAACTCAAAAATATCATTCTGGCTCTATTTTAAGCCAAAATGGGTCGTGACATGCCAAGAAAGAAGGATATTTTTTTTTGCTTTCGTTCCTGTCCGTTCCTATCCAACCCAAATTATATAGAATTCTGAACAAAAATAGCAAAAAAATTATAAAAAAAAAATTAACAAACATCATTGTGGCACTATTTCAAGCCAAAACGGTTGGGAAAGGCTGAGAAGGAGTGAAAAAAAAAAAAAAACATTTCGTGCTGATCCGTTCCAAACTGACCCTAACTATAGAATTTCGAAAAAATAGCAAAAAAATCCAAATATTAACAAACATCATTCTGGCAATATTTCAAGCCAAAAGGGGTCGGGACAGAACGCGAAAGGGGAAAATTATTTTTTCATTCAGGTCCGTTCCTACCCGACCCAAACAGGAGAATTCCAAATAAAATAGCAAAAAAATTCAAAAAATAAAAAAAAACATTATTCTGGCATTATTTCAAGCCAAAAATGGTCAGGACATGGCGAGAAGGGGAAAAAAATAATTTTATTTGATCCGGTCCATTCTTACCCGAACCAAACTAGAGAATTCCGAAAAAAAAAATAGCAAAAAAATTTGAAAAATTATAAAAACATCATTCTGACTCTATTACAAGCCAAAATGGGCTGGGACAGGCTGAGAAAGAGAAAAAAAAAAAAATTTCGTTCCAGTCTATTCCTACCTGACCCAAACAAGAGAATTCCGGAAAAAATAGCAAAAAAATTCAAAAAAATTAAAAAACGTCATTCTGGCTCTAGTTCAAGCCAAAACAGGTCGTGACAGGCCTAGAAAGAAGGAATTTTTTTTTTTTTTTTCGTTCTGATCTGTTCCTACCCATCCCAAACTAGAGAATTTCGAAAAAAAAAAAAGCAAAAAAATTCAAAAAATTAAAATACATTATTCTGCCACTATTTCGAGCCAAACAGGTTGGGAAAGGTGGAAAAAGAGAGAAAAAAAAAATTTCGTTCTGATCCATTCCAACACGACCTTAAGTATAGAATTTCGGAAAAAATAACAAAAAAATTCAAAAATTAAAAAACATAATTCTGGCAATATTTCAAGCCGAAACGGGTCGGGACAGAACGCGAAAGAGGGAAAATTATTTTTTTCATTCAGGTCCTTTCCTACCCGACCCAAACAAGAGAATTCCAAATAAAATAGCAAAAAAAATTGAAAAAAAAAAGAAAAAAAAAGAAAAAAAAAAACATCATTCTGGCATTATTTCAAGCCAAAAATGGTCAGGACATGGCGAGAAAGGGAAAAAAATAATTTTTTTTGATCCGGCCCATTCCTACCCGAACCAAACTAGACAATTCCAAAAAAATTAGCAAAAAAATTCGAAAAATTAAAAAAACATCATTCCAACACTATTTCAAGCCAAAATGGGCTAGGACAGGCTGAGAAAGAGAAAAAAAATTTTTTTTTTCTTTCTGGTCCATTCCTACTCGACCCAAACTAGAGAATTTCAGAAAAAATAGCAAAAAAATTCAAAAAATAAAAAAAACACCATTCTTGCTCAATTTCTTGCCAAAAAGGGTCAGGACAGGTCGAGAAAGAATGGAAATTTTTTTTTTTTTTTTTGTTCCGATCCGTTCCAACCCAACCCGAACTAGAGAAATCCGAAAAAATAGCCAAAAAAAAACAAAAAATTGAAAAGCATCATTCTGGCACTATTTCATGCCAAAACAGGACGGGAAAGGCCGAGAATGAGAGAAAAAACAAAATTTTGTTCCGTTCCAGTCCGTTCTTACCCGACCCAAAGTAGATAATTCCGGAAAAAATAGCAAAAAATTCAAAAAATTAAAAAACATCATTCTGGCTCTATTTCAAGTCAAAACGGGTCGCGACATGCCGAGAAAAAAGGAAATATTTTTTTTTCATTCCCGTCCAATCCTATCCAAACCAAACTATAGAATTTTGAACAAAAATAGCAAAAAAATATGAAAAAAAATATTATTTTGGCACTATTTCAAGCCAAAATTGGTTGGGAAAGGCTGAGAAAGTGGGGAAAAAAAAATTTTCGTTTCGGACAACTCTTACCCGACCCAAACTAGAGAATTCCGAAAAAAATTGCAAAAAAAATTAAAAAATTAAAAAACTGGTCTAGCTCTATTACAAGCCAAAACAGGTCATGATAGGGTGAGAGAACGAAGGAAAAAAAAAAAAAAAAAAATTTCGTTCCGGTCCGTCCCTACGACCCAAACTAGAGAATTCCGAAAAAAATAGCAAAAAAATTCAAAAAATTAAAAAGCATCATTATGACACTATTTCAAGCCAAACGGCAGGGAAAGGCCAAGAGAGAGTGAAGAAATAAAATTTCATTCCGATCTGTTCCAACCCGACCTTAACTATAGAATTTCAGAAAAAATACCAAAAAAAATTAAAAAACATCACTCTGGCAGCATTTCTTGCCAAAACGGGTCGGGACAGGATGCGAAAGAGGGAATTTTTTTTTTTTTTTTTTTTTCATTCAGGTTCGTGCCTACCAAAACAAGAGAATTCCGAATAAAAATTCAAAAAAATTCAAAAATCTAAAAAAACATCATTCTGGCACTATTTCAAGCCAAAATGTTCCGGGAAAGGCTGAGAAAGATAAAAAAAAAAAATTCGTTCCATTCCATTTCTACTCAACCAAAACTAGAGAATTCTGGAAAAAATAGCAAAAAAATTCAAAAAACTCAAAAATATCATTCTGGCTCGATTTTAAGCCAAAATGGGTCGTGACATGCCAAGAAAGAAGGATATATATATATATATATATATATTTTTTTTTTCTTTCGTTCCTGTCCATTCCTATCCAACCCAAACTATAGTATTCTGAACAAAAATAGCAAAAAAATTATAAAAAAAAAGTAACAAACATCATTCTGGCACTTCCAGCCAAAACGGTTGGGAAAGGCCGAGAAGGAGTGAAAAAAAAAAATTTCGCACTGATCCGTTCCAAACCGACCCTAACTATAGAATTTATATAGCAAAAAAATCCAAATATTAACAAACATCATTCTCGCAATATTTCAAGCCAAAACGGGTTGGGACAGAACGCGAAAGGGGAAAATTATTTTTTCTTTCAGGTCTGTTCCTACCCGACCCAAACAGGAGAATTCCAAATAAAATAGCAAAAAAATTCAAAAAATCAAAAAAACATCATTCTGGCATTATTTCAAGCCAAAAATGGTCAGGACATGGCGAGAAAGGGAAAAAAAATTTATTTGATCCGGTCCATTCCTACCCGAACCAAACCAGAGAATTCCAAAAAAAATAGCAAAAAAATTCGAAAAATTAAAAAAACATCATTCCGACACTATTTCAAGCCAAAATGGGCTGGGACAGGCTGAGAAAGAGAAAAAAAATTTTCGTTCCGGTCCATTCCTACCCGTCCCAAACAATAGAATTCCAGAAAAAATAGCAAAAAAATTCAAAAAATTAAAAAACGTCATACTGGCTCTAGTCCAAGCCAAAACAGGTCCTGACGGGCCTAGAAAGAAGGAATTTCTTTTTTTTTTTTTTTTTTTTTTTTTTTTTTTTTTTTTTTTTTTTTTTTTTTTTTTTCGTTCCGGTCTGTTCCTACCCGTCCCAAACTAGAGAATTTCGAAAAAAAAATAGCAAAAAAATTCAAAAAATTAAAAAACATTATTCTACCACTATTTCAAGCCAAACGGGTCGGGAAAGGCCGAAAAAGAGTGAAAAAAAAAATTTCGTTCTGATCAATTCCAACACGACCTTAAGTATAGAAATTCGGAAAAAATAACAAAAAAATTCAAAAAATTAAAAAACATCATTCTAGCAATATTTCAAGCCAAAACGGGTCGGGACAGAATGCGCAAGAGGCAAAATTATTTTTTCATTCAAGTCCTTTACTACCCGACCCAAACAGGAGAATTCCGAATAAAATAGCAAAAAAATTCAAAAAAATAAAAAAAACATCATTCTCGCATTATTTCAAGCCAAATTTTTTTAATTTTTTTTTATATTTTTTTTGGAATTCTCTAGTCTAGGTCGAGTAGGAACAGACCGGAACGAAAAAAAAATTTCTCTCTTTCTCAGCCTGTCCCGACTCGTTTTTGCTTGAAATAATTGCAGAACAATGTTTTTGAATTTTTTTGCTATTTTATTCGCAATTCTCTAGTTAGGGTAGCGTAGGAACGAACCGGAACAATTTTTTTTTTCTCTTTTCCTTGAACTGTCCCGACCCGTTTTAGCTTGAAATAATGCTAAAATAATGTTTTTTAATTTTTTGAATTTTTTTGCTATTTTTTTAGAAATTCTCTAGTTTGGGTCGGGTAGGAATCGACCGGAATGAAAAAAAAATTTCCTCTCTTTCTCGACCTATCATGACCCATTTTGGCTTGAAATAATGCCTAAATAATATTTTTTAATTTTTTTGCTAGTTTTTTTGGAATTCTCTAGTTTGGGTAGAGCAGGAACGGACTGGAATGAATTTTTTTTTTTTTCTCTTTCTCAGCCTGTCCCGACTCGTTTTGGCCTGAAATAATGCCAGAACGATGTTTTTAATTTTTAGAATTTTTTTGCTATTTTATTCCAAATTCTCTGGTTTGGGTAGGGTAGGAACGGACTGGAATGAAAAAAAAAAAAATTTTCTCTCTTTCTCGGCCTGCCCAGACCGATTTTGGCTTGATATAATGCCAGAATGATGTTTTTTAATTTTTAAAATTTTTTTGCTATTTTTTCCAGAATTCTCTAGTTTGGGTAGGAACAGACTGGAAGTATTTTTTTTTTTTTTTCTCTATTTCTCGGCCGGTCCTGACCCGTTTTGGCTTGAAATAATAACAGAATGATGTTTTTTAATTTTTTGAATTTTTTTACTATTTTTTTTTTCGAAATTCTCTAGTTTGGGTTGAGTAGGAACAGACCAGAATGAAAAAAAATTTTCTCTTTCTTGGCTTGCCCAGACCCGTTTTTGCTTGAAATAATGCCAAAACGATGTTTTTAATTTTTTTGCTATTTTTTCCGGAATTCTCTAGTTTAGGTCGAGTAGGAACAGACTGGAACGAATTTTTTTTTTTTTTTTTTTTGTCTCTTTCTCGGCCTGTCCCAACTCCTTTTGGCTTGAAATAATACAAGAATTATGTTTTTGAATTTTTTGAATTTTTTTTTGTTACTTTTTTCAAAATTCTCTAGTTTGGGTCGGGTACGAACGAAAAAAAAAAAAAAAAAAATCTCACCTTCTTGGCTTGTTCAAACCCGTTATGGCTTGAATTATTGCCATAATGATGTTTTTTAATTTTTTGAATTTTTTTCTATTTTTTCTGGAATTCTCTTGTTTGGATCGGGTACGAACGGACCAGAACAAAAAAAAATTTCTCACTTTCTCGGCCTGTCCCGATCCATTTTGGCTAAAAATAATGCCAGAATGATGTTTTTTATTGTTTTAAATTTTTTTGCTATTGTTTTTCAGAATTCTCTAGTTTATGTTGGTAGGTACGGACCGTAACGAAAAAAAAATTTCCCTCTTTCTCAGCCTTACCTGACCCGTTTTGGCTTGAAATAATGCCAAAGTGATGTTTTTCAATTTTTTGAATTTTTTTTGGAACTCTCTAGTTTTGGTCAGGCAGGAACGTACCGTAACGAAATTTGTTTTCTCTTTTTCGGCCTGTTCCCAACCCTTTTGATTTGAAATAATGCAAGAATGATTTTTGATAATTTTTTTGAATTTATTTGCTATATTTACCGAAATTCTCTAGTTTGGGTTGGGTTGGAACAGACCGTAACAAATAAAATTTTTTCCCCATTTCTCGGCCTGCCCAGACCTGTTTTGGTTTGAAATAATACCAGAATGATGTTTTTCAATTTTTTTTTTTATTTTTTCTGAAATTCTCTAGTTTGGGTCGGGTAGGAACAGACTGGAACAATTTTTTTTTCTCTCTCTCTCGGCCTGGTCCAACACCTTTTGGCTTGAAATAATGTCAGAATGATGTCTTTTAATTTTTTTGAATTTTTTTTGTTGTCTTTTTTCGGAACTCTCGAGTTTTGGTCGGGTAGGAAAGGACCAGAAGAAAAAAAAAAAAAAATTTCTCACGTTCTCGGCATGTCTTGACCCGTTATGCCTTCAAATAATGCCACAATGATGTTTTTTAATTTTTTAGATTTTGTTTCTATTTTTTCTGGAATTCTCTGGTTTGGGTCGGGTAGGAACAGACTGGAACAAATTTTTTTCCTCTCTCTTTCTCAGCTTATGCCAACCCGTTTTGGTTTGAAATAATCCCAGAATGATGTTTTTTAATTTTTTGAATTTTTTTTGTTATTTTTTTTCGAAATTCACTAGCTTGGGTCAGGTAGGAACGGACCAGAACGAAAAGTAATAATAATATTAAATAATAATTTTCTCAAGTTCTCGGCTTGTCCCGACCCATTGTGGCTTCAAATAATGCCACATTGATGTTTTTTAATTTTTTACTATTTTTTCTGGAATTCTCTAGTTTGGATAATGGACCGGAACGAATTTTTTTTTTCTCTCCTTCTTGGCCTGTCCCGACCCATTTTGGCTTAAAATAATGCCAGAATAATGTTTTTTAATATTTTTAATTTTTTTGCTATTTTTTTTCGGAATTCTCTAGTTTGGGTGGGTAGGAACGGACCGGAATGGAACGAAATTTTTTTTTTCTCTCTTTCTCGGCCTTTCCCGGCCCATTTTTGCTTGAAATAGTACAAGAATGATGCTTTTTAATTTTTTGAATTTTTTTGCTATTTTTTCGGAAATCTCTAGTTTGGCTTGGGTAGGAACGGACCGGAACGAAATTTGTTTTTTTTTTTTTCCTTCTTTCTCAGCCTGCCCCATCCCGTTTTGGCTTGAAATAGAGTTAGAATGATGTTTTTTAGTTTTTTCAATTTTTTTGCAATTTTTTCTGACATTCTCTAGTTTGCGTTGGGTAGGAACGGACTAGAATGAAAAAAAAAAAAAAAAAAAAAAAAAAAATTCTCTCTTTCTTGACATTCACATCCCGTTTGTTTTTTGAAATATTGCCAAAATGATGTTTTTTAATTTTTTTTGCTATTTTTTCTAGAATTCTCTAGTTTGTGTCGGGAAAGAACAGACAGGAACGATTTTTTTTTTTTCTCTCTTTCTCGGCCTTTCCCGACCTGTTTTGGCTTGAAATTGTGCCAGGATGATTTTTTTAGTTTTTTTAGTTTTTTTTTTTTTAATTTTTTTGCTATTTTTGTTCAGAATTCTATAGTTTGGGCTGGATAGGAACGGACGGGAATGGAAAAAAAAATTGTCCTTCTTTCTCGACATGTCCCTACCAGTTTGGTTTGAAATAGTGCCAGAATAATGTTTTTTAACTTTTCGAATTTTTTTGCTACTCTTTTCGGAATTCTCTAGTTTTGGTTGGGTAGGAATGGACCAGAACGAAAAAAAAAAAAAAAAATTTCTCTCTTTCTCAGCCTTTCCGGTCCTGTTTTGGCTTGAAATAGTGCTAGAATGATGCTTTTTAACGTTATGAATTTTTTGCTATTTTTTTTTTTCGGAATTCTCTAGTTTGGGTCGTGTAGGAACGGACTGGTATGAAAAAAAAAATTTTCCTTCTTTCTCGGCCTGTCCCAACCCGTTTTCACTTGAACTAGAGGCAGAACGATGTTTTTTAATTTTTAAAATTTTTTTGCTATTTATTATGGAATTCTCTAGTTTGGGTCGGGTAGAAATGGACCAAAACGAAAAATTTTTCCCCTCTTTCTTAGCCTTTCCCATCCCATTTTGGCATGAAATAGTGCCAGAATTATGTTTTTTATTTTTTGAATTTTTATGCAATTTTTTTTTTTGGAATTCTCGAGTTTGGTATGGGTAGGAACGGACCGGATCGAAAAAAATTATTTTTTTCCCCTTCTTGACCTGTGTAGACCCATTTTGGCTTGAAGTAATGCCAGAATGATGTTTTTTAATTTTTTGAATTTTTTTGCTATTTTTATTCGTAATTCTCTAGTTTGGGTCGGGTAGGAACGGACCTAAATGAAATAAAAAAATTTCCCTCTTTCGTGTCTGGTCCCGACCCCGTCTTGGCTTGAAATATTGCCAGAATGATGTTTTTGAATTTTTTGAATTTTTTTGCTATTTTTTTCGAAATTCTATAGTTAAGGTTGGGTTGGAACGGAACGGAATTGATGTGCGACACAATTTACTATTTAATTATTGTAATTTATTATTTTGGTATTTTTATGTAAAAAACGTTTTTTTAGGTTTAGGTGATTTATTTCCTTGTTTTTAGGTGCATTTAATGCTTTTTAGGTCAAATTTGATTCCTAATATGGTTAGGTATCAATTAGGAGTTATTTTAGGATATATTTTCTTGTCTATCAAGTTTTATGGAGCCCTTAAATAGGCCCCTAAGTGTGTAAACGTTTTTCATATATTATTGAATAAAAATCAGAAAAGGTGAGGCTTTGCTTTTCTTTTGGTTCTTCAAGAACTGTGAACTTATCAGGGATTCTTCCTTGTGGCGTTCAAACTTTATACCTTTGGTTCGTGATTTATTATAATCATTGGGTCAAGGTCTATTACTTATACCTTTGGTTCGCGTTTCGATTATAAACGTTGGGTCAAGGTTTCTATCAAAAAAAACTGAATTTTTAGCTTTCTTGGACAAGTATTCCAATATTTTTGTTGGGTCTCAAAGTGTGTCGATTGAGGTTTGCATCAATTCCAATATTTTTGTTGGGTCTCAAAGCATGTCGATTGAGGTTCGCATCAGGAATGACTTTTTTTTTTACCCTTTCTCGGCCTTTCCTGACCCATTTGGCTTGAAATAGTGGCAGAATAATGTTTTTTTTAATCTTTTGAATTTTTTGCTATTTTTGTCGGAATTCTCTAGTTTTGGTCGGGTAGAACGGACCAGAATGAAATTTTTTGTTTTTATTATTTTTTTTTATCTCTTTCTCAGCCTTTCCCATCCCGTTTTGGCTTGAAATAGTGCTAGAATGATGCTTTTTAATTTTTTGAATGGACAAGAACGATTTTTTTTTTTTTCTCTTTCATCAGCCTCTCCTGGCCCATTTTGGCTTGAAATAGTGCTAGAATGATATATATATTTTTTTTAATTTTTCGAATTTTTTTGCTATTTTTCTCGGAATTCTCTAGTCTGGTACTGGTTGGAATGGACCGGACAAAAACAATTGATTTTTTCCCTTTCTCGCCCTGTCCTGACCATTTTTGGCTTGAAATAATGCCATAATGATGTTTTTTAATTTTTTGAATTTTTTTGCTATTTTTATTCGGAATTCTCTTGTTTGGGTCGGGTCGGAACAGACCTGAATGAAAAAAAAAAAAATTCGTTCTTTCTCAGCCTGTCACGACCCGCTTTGGCTTGAAATAGATCTAGAATGATGTTTTTTTAATTTTATGAATTCTTTTGCTATTTTTTCCAGAATTCTATAATTTGGGTCAGATAGGAATGGACCGGAATGATTTTTTTTTTCCCTCTTTCACTGCCTTTCCGGGCCCATTTTGGCTTGAAATAGTGCCAGAACGATGTTTTTTAATTTTTTGAATTTTTTTCTATTTTATCCAGAATTATCTAGTTTGGATTGGGTAGGAATGGACCTGAACGAAAAAAATTTTCTTCACTTTCTTGGCCTGTCCTGACTCGTTTTAGATTGAAATATTGCCAAACTGATGTTTTTGAATTTTTTTTTATTATTTTCTACCGAATTCTCTAGTTTGGGTTGGGTACGAATGGACCGGAATGAAAAAAAAAAAAAAATTTCGTTCTTTCTTGGCCTGTCCCAACCCATTTTGGTTTGAAATAGAGCCAGAATGATGTTTTTTGAATTTTTTGAATTTTTTTGCTATTTTTTTTGGAATTCTGTAGTTTGGTACAGGTAGGAATGGACCAGAACGAAATTTTTTTTTTCTATTCCTCAGCTGTTCCTAGCCCATTTTGGCTTGAAATAGTGCCAGAATGATGTTTTTTAGTTTTTTGAATTTTTTGCTAGTTTTTTCCGAAATTATCTAGTTTGGGTCAGGTAGGAACAGACCTGAACGAAAAAAAAAAAATCGCTTTCTCAACCTGTCTCAACTCGTTTTGGCTTGAAATAATGCCAAAATGATGTTTTTCAATTTTTTGAACTTTTTTTTTTGGAAAGCAGTAGTTTGGGTCGGGCAGGAACGAACCGTAACGAAATTTGTTTTTCCTCTTTTTCGGCCTGTCCCCACCCCTTTTGGCTTGAAACAATGCCAGAATGATTTTTGATAATTTTTTGAATTTATTTGCTATATTTTCTGAAATTCTCTAGTTTAGGTTGGGTAGGAACGGACCGTAACGAATAAAATTTTTTCTCTCTTTCTCGGCCTGTCCCGACCCGTTTTGGCTTGAAATAATGCCAGAATGATGTTTTTGAATTTTTTTTTTTGTTAATTTTTTTGGAATTTTCTAGTTTCAGTCGGTGAGGAATGGACCAGAATGGGAAAAAAAATAAAATAAAAAATCTCACGTTCTCGGCCTGTTCCGAACCGTTATGGCTTCAAATAATGCCACAATGATGTTTTTGAATTTTTTGAATTTTTTGCTATATTTTCTGGAATTCTCTAGTTTGGATAGGGTAGGAATGGACCGGAACGAGAAAAAAAAAAATTTCTCTCTTTCTCGGCCCGTTTCGACCCATTTTGGCTTAAAATAATGCCAGAATGATATTTTTTTGCTATTGTTTTTCGTAATTCTCTACTTTGTGTCGGTAGGAATGGACTGTAATGAAAAAAACTTTTTCCTTCTTTCTCGACCTGACCCGACCTGTTTTGGCTTAAAATACTTCCAAAATCATGTTTTTCAGTTTTTTGAATTTTTTTTGCTATTTTTTTTTCGGAATTCTCTAGTTTGGGTTGGGCAGGAACTGAACGTAACAATTTTTTTTCTTCTTCTTTTTTCGGTCGGTCCCCACCCCTTTTGGCTTGGAATAATGCCAGAATGATTTTTGATAATTTTTTGAATTTATTTGCTATATTTTCCGAAATTCTCTAGTTATGGTTGGGTAGGAACAGACCGTTACAAATAAAATTTTTTTCTCTCATTCTCGGCCTTTCCAAACCCGTTTTGGCCGAAAATAACGCCAGAATGATGTTTTCTAATTTTTTGAATTTTTTTGCTATTTTTTTTCGGAATTCTCAAGTTTAGGTCGGGTAGGAACGGATAGGAATGAACAAAAAATTTTTTCCTTCTTTCTCGGCCTGTCATGACCCATTTCGGCTTGAAATAGAGCCAGAATGATATGTTTTAGTTTTTTGAATTTTTTTGCCATTTTTTCTGGAATTCTCTAGTTTGGGTTGGGTAGGAATGGACCGGAACGAAATTTTTTTTTTTCCCTCTTTCTCAGCCTTTACCAACCCATTTTGGCGTGAAATAGTGCGAGAATGATGTTTTTTTAATTTTTTTTTGAATTTTTTGCTATTTTTTCCAGAATTATCTAGTTTGGGTCGAGTAGGAACGGACCTAAACGAAAAAAAATTTCTTCGCTTTCTCGGCCTGTCCCGACTCGTTTTGGCTAGAAATAATGCCAAAATGATGTTTTTTTTTTTTTTTTTGCTATTTTTTCCTGAATTCTAAAGTTTGGGTCAGGTACGAGCGGACCGGAATGAAAAAAAAAAAAAAAAAAAAAAAAAAAAAAAAAAAATTTTTTCCTTCTTTCTCGGCTTGTCCCGACCCGTTTTGGTTTGGAATAGAGCCAGAATGATGTTTTTTAATTTTTTCAATTTTTTTTGGAATTCTCTCGTTTGGTACGAGTAGGAATGGACCGAAACGAATTTTTTTTTTTTTTTTTTCCTCTTTCTCAGCCTTTCCGAGCACATTTTGGCTTGAAATAGTGCTAGAATGATGTTTTTTAATTTTTAAAATTTTTTTTCATTTGTTTTTTGGAATTCTCTAGTTTGTGTCGGTAGGAAAGGACGGTAACGAAAAAAGAATTTTCCCTCGTTCTCGGCCAAACTCGACCCGTTTTGGTTTGAAATAATGCCAAAATTATGTTTTTAAAATTTTTTTTGCTACTTTTTACCGAATTCTCTAATTTGGGTCAGGTACGAACAGACCGGAACGAAAAAAAAAAATTTTCGTTCTTTCTCGGCCTGTCCCGACCCATTTTGGTTTGAAATAGTGCGAGAATGATGTTTTTTAATTTTTTGCTATTTTTCCTGGAATTATCTAGTTTGGGTTGGGTAGGAACGAACCTGAACCAAAAAAATTTTCTTCGCTTTCTCGGCCTGTCCCGACTCGTTTTGGCTAGAAATAATGCCAAAATGATGTTTTTTAATTTTTTTGCTATTTTTTTCCTGAATTCTCAAGTTTGGGTCAGGTACGAACGGACTGGAACGAAAAAAAAAAAAAAAAATTTCCTTCTTTCTTGGCCTGTCCCGACCCGTTTTGGTTTGGAATAAAGCCAGAATGATGTTTTTTAATTTTTCAATTTTTTTACTATTTTTTTTATTTTGAATTCTCTAGTTTGGTATGGGTAGGATTGGACCGTAACGATTTTTTTCCCCCTTTTTCCCAGCCCATTTTAGCTTGAAATAGTGCCAGAATGATGTTTTTGAATTTTTTGAATTTTTTTTGTTATTTTTTTCGGAACTTTCTAGTTGGGGTCAGGTCGGAACGCACCAGAATAAAAAATAAAAAAATAAAAAAAAAAAGTTTCTCATGTTCTCGGCCCGTCCCAACCCGTTATGGTCTCAAATAACCCAAGAATGATGTTTTTTTAGTTTTTTTTAAATTTTTTTGCTATTGTTTTTCGAAATTCTCTTGTTTGTGTCGGTAGGAAAGGACCGTAACGAAAAAAAAAATTTCCCTCTTTCTCGGCCTGTCCCGACCCGTTTTGGTGTGGAATAGAGCCAGAATGATGTTTTTTAATTTTTCAATTTTTTTACTATTTTTTTTTTTTTTGAATTCTCTAGTTTGGTATGGGTAGGATTGGACTGTAACGATTTTTTTTCCCCCTCTTTCCCAGCCCATTTTGGCTTGAAATAGTGCCAGAATGATGTTTTTGAATTTTTTGAATTTTTTTTGTTATTTTTTTCGGAACTTTCTAGTTGGGGTCAGGTTGGAACGCACCAGAAAAAAAAAAAAAAAAAAAAAAAAAAAAAAAAAAAAAAAAAAAAAAAAAAAGCTTCTCATATTCTCGGCCTGTCCCAACCCGTTATGGTCTCAAATAATGCAAGAATGATGTTTTTTAATTTTTTTTTAAATTTTTTTGCTATTGTTTTTCGAAATTCTCTTGTTTGTGTCGGTAGGAAAGGACCGTAATGAAAAAAAAATTTTCCCTCTTTCTCGGCCAAACCCGACCTGTTTTGGCTTGAAATATTGCCAGAATGATGTTTTTGAATTCTTTTGCTATTTTTTACCGAATTCTCTAGTTTGGGTCGGGTACGAACGGACCGGAACGAAAAAAAAAATTTCGTTCTTTCTCGGCCTGTCCCGACCCATTTTGGTTTGAAATAGAGCCTGATTATTCTTCCACACGAAGTTCTGGATTTTGGCTTCAATGATGGTTGCTAGTGCTTCTGCTTCGACCCACTTTGTGAAGTAATCAATGACGACTAGTAGGAATTTTACCTGTCTTTTACCTTGAGGCAACAGGCCAACGATGTTGATTCCCTATTGTCCAAAGGACCAAGGGGAGGATATCGTCGTCAATCTCTCTGTTGGAAGGTGTTGGACATTCCCAAACCTTTGGCACTTGTCGCACTTCTTGACAAGCTCCCTTGCATCTACTTGCATTGTAGGCTAGAAATAACCTATTCTGATAACTTTACTTACTAGTGACCTGGGGCCTGCATGATCTCCGCAAACTCCTTTATAGATCTCCTCTAGAATATATTTGGCTTCTTCTTCATCGACGCACTTCAAGTAAGGCATGGAAAAGCCACTTTTGTATAGTGTGTCATTCAGGATTGTAAACCTGGTTGCTCTTTTCCTGACCTTCCTAGCCTCTTTGATGTCTTGAGGGAGGTGCCCATCTTGGAGAAAGGATATGATTGGTGTCATTCAGCTACATGTGCTCTGGATTGTGAATATGGAGATTTCCTCGATGCTAGGGCGTTTTTGGACTTCCATCACCAAGTCCATGCTCACTGCTCCTTCTTCTGATGATGCTAACTTCGAAACTTCATCTGCTACCATGTTCTGGCTTCTGGGGATTAGCTTTGCTTTGGACTAGCAGGTTATTAACTCCGAGTGCCTGCCTGAGTCTCAGTCCCGTCAGTATTCCTTCGTACTCGACCTCGTTATTAGTGGCCGGGAATTGCAGTTGAACTCCATATTTAAGCATTTCTCCGTCAGGGGTGGTGATGGCAACCCCTACTCCCCCCCCTCATTTAGGTTGACGAACCATCAGTCTGTATCGTTCACCTTTCTGTTTCGTTAGTGAGGCTATTTTCGTCTGGGAGAGTGAACTCGGCAATGAAGTCTGCCAAGGCTTGTGCCTTAATGGCTATCCTAGGGTGGTACTCAATATCATACTGACTGAGTTCGATTGCCCACTGGACCATTCCCCCCGTCGCTTCATGCTTGTTCATGGACTTCTTGATGGGTTGGTCTGTCATCACCAGGATAGGATTTACCTGAAAATATTGTCACAATTTGCGTGAGGCTACTATTAATGCGAATGCAATCTTTTCAATCCTTTGGTACTTAGCCTCAGCACCTTGGAAAGCTTAACTAACATAGTAAATTGGAAGTTGTTTCTTGCCCTTTTCTCGAATCAGGGCTGCACTCACAGCCATGGCTGATACTGCCAAGTACAAATATAAGTTTTTACCTTCCTTGGAGGGACTTAAAAGGGGTGGATTACTCAAATAACGTTTGAGTTCTTGAAACGCTGCTTCACACTCGTTGATCCAGGCAAAAGCCTGCTTCAAGGTTTTGAAGAAGGGCAAGCATTTGTCTGTCGCTTTAGAGACGAACCTATTGAAAGCGGCAATCCTTCCTGTGAGCTTCTGGACTTCCTTGACGATCTTGGGTGATGTCATGTTGATTATGGCTTGCACCTTCTCTAAGTTTGCTTCTATCCCTCCCTCTCTAGAACACCATGAATCCCAAGAATTTTCCCAAGGCTACACCAAAAACACACTTGCTAGGATTCAATTTCATCTGGTATTGCCTGAGGGTGGCAAACGTCTCCTTTAGGTCGTCCAGATGGGCAAGTTCTTCTTTACTCTTGATGAGCATGTCGTCCACGTAGATTTCCATATTCCTGCTGATCTGTTTGTTGAACATTTTGTTCACTAACCTCTGATAAGTAGCTCCTGCATTCTTTAGTTTGAAGGGCATTATCTTATAGCAATAAAGACCTTGACTTGTGATGAAAGCAGTTTTCTCCTGATCTTCTTCAGCCATTTTTATCTAGTTGTATCTTGAGAAAGCGTCCATGAATGTCAGTAACTTATGCCCGGTTGTAGAATCCACAAGCTGGTCTATCTTTGGTAGAGGGAAACTATCTTTTGGACAGGCTTTGTTCAGGTCCGTGAAGTCCATACACATTCTCCACTTTCCATTCGCTTTCTTCACTAGGACGACTTTTACGAGCCAGTCAAGATAGTAGACTTCCCGAATAAAGCTTGTTGACAACAGTTTGTTAACCTCATCTGTAACCGCGTGGTCTCGCTCTGGGGCGAAGACTCTTCGTCTTTGTTGGACGAGCTTTCTTTCCGGGTCCACGTTCAGCTTATGCTGAATGACTTTTGGAGATATGCTTGGCATGTCCTTGTGGCTCCATGCAAAGACGTCCAAGTTTTTTTTAAGGAATTGGACGAGCCTTGTTCTCATCTCGGGACTTAACGTCGTCCCTATTCTTATTGTCTCGGTTGCCTCTCCTTCGGCCAGTTCCACTGTTTCCAGGGCTTCCACTTTATCTTCCTCCTTCTCCTCGATCACCCATGAATGGTTCTCCTTTGCAGCCAAGACGACCTGGTAGCACTCTCTGGCTAGGACTTGATCTTCTTTTACTTCGCCAACATCGTCCTTCGTTGGGAACTTTACCTTTAGGGAATAGGTGGACGTGGCTGCCTTCCATCAGATGAGTGTGGGCCTTCCAAGAATCACATTGTAAGATGAGGGGCAATCTATTACCAAGAAGTCTAACTGACAAGTCAACTACCTCAGGTAGGTCCGCACTGTTACTGTCAACGTCACTATGCTCTTGGGATATACTCTGTCTCCACTGAAACTGATGAGGGGGGAGTCAAACGGGCGTAGTCTTTTTGGATCTAGCTTTAATTGCTAAAAAGCGGGAAGGTAGATGATTTTTGCGGAACTAACATTGTCCACGAGGATCCTCCTGGTATTAAATCCTTCTATCATGAGCATTATGACTAAGGGATTGTTATGTGGCTGCTTCATTCCCTTAGTGTCTTCCTTGTTGAAAGACATGTCCTGGTCCATCCTTCTTTGCTTAAACTGGGGTATCATGTGGAAGCTGTTCACCTGTCTCTGACATGCCTTCCTAAGGGATCTAAATGACCCTCCTGCAATCTTCTTTATCTCTCCGATCACATTCTGCAGAGGCTGGAACTTGTGATCCTCGTCTCTGGGTAAGGAATCGCGCTGGTTTTTGTTACCGTCTCTGAACCTACTAGACTCCCCTTTCTTCACATATTTCTCCAGTTTTCGTTTTCATATCAACTCCTCTATCTGTTCTTTTAGGTCTCGAAAATCTTCTGTGTAGTGGCCATGATCCTTGTGAAATCGGCAGTACTTATTCTTGTCATGGACGTTAGGGGATGAATGTAATGGCCCTGGCCATTTGAGGTAGTGCTCATCCTTAATCTGCGTCAAAATTTTATCAGCAGGCATAATTAAAGGAGTGGATTTTACCGTTCTAGGAGTTCTCTCGTCCTTTCTTTTACCCCTGTCATTAGTCCGACAATTTGGGCGCTCCCTTTTTTGTCCTCTGTGATTGTCATCTTTCCTCCCCTTGTCTCTTGGCTTTTCCACATCCCTTATGGCGGCTAATGCATCTTCAGCATTCATGCACTTCTATGCCTTTAGGAGCATCTCTGCCATCGTCTTAAGAGGATTCTTCGTGAGTGAAGTCACGAACTCTCTAGACTTCAATCCCGCCTTGAAGGTTGTCAACTGCACCTTATTGTCAGTTTCGTCTACTTTTAAGGTCTCTTGAGTGAAGCGTTTCACGTACGACCTCAGGGTTTCTTTCTCTCATTGTCTAATGGTGAGCAAATGGTCCACTGGCCTCTTAGGGCATTGTCCTCTAATGAAGTGACATAAAAAGGCATTGCTCAGATGCTCGAAGCTGTCGATGGACGATGTTAGCAACTTGGTGAACCATTCTCTTGCCGCTCCTTTGAGAATGGTGGGGAAGGAACGACACAGTATCTCGTCAGGGGGTTGTTGAAGGCCTAGCGTCGTCTTAAAGGTATTGAGGTGGTCCTAGGAGTCCTTAAGCCCGTTAAACGGCTCAAGTTGAGGTAGTCGAAATTTCGACAGCACTAGACATTCCAAGACCGCCGTAGTGAAAGGTGAATCCGTTGCCCTAATCATCCTATCCACGCTTCGGTCTGTTTTCTCCTTAATAGTATTCTTCAGCTCGTCCATCTCCCTCCTCATCTCTCGAAGAAGATTTGAGCTTTGTTCATTTGAAGTAGCAGGCCCTCGGTGGTCACTTCTTCTATGGCTATTTCCCTCATCCTCCTGGTTGGGTCTGGACCGATTCTCCTTTTGTTGAAGCCGTAGTCTCATTTCCTGATTCTGCCTGGTGAGCTCTTCAACGGTGGCCACAAAAGCTTGGACTTGTTGAGCTAAGGCTGTTGAATACTCCATATGAAAATAGAAGTTGATGGAAACTATCCTTTCGAATCTAAATACGAAAATGTCGTTCCCACAGATGGCGCCAAACTGATGAAGTGCAGACTCGTCAGTTGAAGTAAATGCGTTCAGATGGAACCAAGCCCTCGTTTCTATGATTATAGAAGTGGTAAGATAGCTCCCTTAGAATGGTCACCGATGTGGTGCCTGCCACAACGTCTCTGATGCCAAAGTTAGTATAAGGAAACTCTTTGGAAAAGAATAATGTAATGTAATAGAACAAGAAGTATTTCTCAGCGTGTATATATACCTTGTATGGATGTTGTGGGGGCTTTATATATGTTTTCACAGCCCCTAGCCGTTGTGGCTGTTAATACGGTTTTAATGTCTTTTTTGGTAATGCCTCTTGGTCAATGATGTGAGCTTTGATGAGCTTCCAACGGTTTGTACAACTATTCCTGTAACTGTCTGAGGCATTTATCTGACCGCATTCAATGACTTCTTTTCTTTCGTCAGTAAAATGGCTCATATCGTTAGAGGCACCTGGTTAGTTTATATGTCAAAACTGCCTCGTTGGTGTGGGTGAGGTTGTCTAGAGAAGTTAAGTTCGTCAATCCTATCAAAATACATGAAATTTTTGCCACAAAGGACTAACATCCAAAGCAAATTAACATTTAAAACATAACCCAATCAAAAAGATTGACAAAAAATAAGGTTTCTAACTTCCATTTGAGAAAATCCCAACTATGAACATAAAACCCCCCAAAAACATAATTTAAGGATCAAAATTGATGAAAAGAGCTAAAGATTACCTTAGAGATATTTATAGAATGTAAAACACTTGAAACTAGTTGGGTTTTGATGTAGAAACATTAAAACAGGAGTTTGGAAGAAGATGGGAGACATTTAAAACAAATGACCCACGAAATGCCCTTTAAAAAGCTGATTTGGAAATTTTTGTGGGAAGTTGGGAATTTTCGTTGGTATTTCGTTGGTAAGCCTTACTCGCAAAATAGTCGCGAAACTCTCTGTTCAAAGTTGAAAAACTTGAGAATTAGACCATTTAACTCCCAGTAGATGATGTGAACCCCGTCAAGAATAATGAGACCCAACAAAGAAAGGGAACCCAAGATCGTTCTATGAACAGATTCGAATGGAAGACCTCGACCCGTTGTTTATGTCAAACAAGAACCTTGGTATAAGGAAGACGTCACAAACGGTGGTGGAAACTCCGTTTGATAAGTCAAGATGAACGCCATGGGAAATCTCGATAAGTTCGAATAGTTCTTCAAAGAACCAAAGAGAATAATCCTCACAAGTTTTTATGAATATTCAAAAATGTCATCCAAAAAACGTTTACAGACTTAGGAGCCTATTTAAGGGCTCTATAAAACTTGACAGACAAGAAAATATATTCTAAAAAAACTCTTAATTGATACCTAACCATATCAGGAATCAAATTTGACCTAAAAAACATTAAATGCACCTAAAAACAAGGAAATAAATCACCTTAACCTAAAATAACGTTTTTTTAACATAAAAATACCAAAAATAATAAATTGCAATAATTAAATAGTAAATTGTGTCGTGCATCACGATCCTTCTAGAATAGGCCCAAAATATTTCTTGTCAATTCTTAGCCTTGACCGGATCCTTCTAGAACTTGAATCAAGGTCACGATTCTTTGCTGCCCACGTGGATCATGCTCAATGGGCCTCCACGAATTTGCTTGAGCCCAAAACTCTTGGATGAGTCCGTTGAGTACATCTTTGAACTTCTTTGCTTGTGCTCTCGTAACCGACCCAATTGGTACTTGAACGAGATCCTTCGAAGCAGTGCCTTGGTCTCCATCATTCCCCTCCTCTTGAAAAGGATTTGCCCTCAAATCATCACCTACATCAAAAGGACTCAAATCAGTAACATTAAAAGTGGCACTTACATTGCTCACCAGGTAAATCTAGCTTGTAAGCGTTGTCATTGATACGCTCGAGGACTTGGAAAGGACCATCTCCTCTTGGGAGCAATTTGGAACGTCTTTTTGCCAGGAATCTTTCTTTTCTCATATGCAGCCAAACCCAATCTTCGGGTTCAAAAACCAGATTGCGACGTCCCTTGTTGGCTTGTGTGGCATATTGCTCCGTTCTACGCTCAATGTTGAGTCTTGCTTTCTCATGAATCTGCTTCACAAAATCAGCTTTCTTTTTGCCATCTAAATTAATGTGCTCCGTCAAAGGTAAAGGAGATAAATCCAATGGAGTTAAAGGATTAAACCCATACATAATTTCAAATGGCGAAAATTTGGTAGCAGAATGAACAGCTCTATTATATGCAAACTCAACATGTGGTAAACATTCTTCCCATGTCTTGATTTTCTTTCTAATGATTGACCTCAATAGAGTAGACAAAGTCCTATTTACTACTTCAGTTTGACCATCAGTTTGTGGATGACAAGTAGTGGAAAACAATAGCTTAGTACCTAATTTACACCACAAAGTCTTTCAAAAATAGCTCAAGAACTTAGCATCTCTATCTGAAACAATTGTCCTAGGCATGCCATGTAATCTCACAATCTCTCTAAAGAACAAATCAGCAACATGTGAAGCGTCATCCGTTTTGTGACATGGAATAAAATGTGTCATTTTAGAAAATCTATCCACGACCACAAAAATTGAATCTCTTCCATGTTTAGTCCTAGGCAATCCTAACACAAAATCCATTGAAATATCAATCCAAGGCTCACTAGGAATTGGTAAAGGAGTATACAAACCGTTGGGCTGCACTTTGGATTTAGCTTGCTTACATGTGACACATCAACCACAAATTCGTTCGACATCTCGTTTCATGTGAGGCCAATAGAAGTGTTCCTGCAAAATAGCTAAAGTCTTTGCAACTCCAAAATGTCCCATTAATCCCCCACCATGTGATTCCTGCACTAATAACTCTCTCATAGAACAATTAGGCACACATAGCTTATTTTCTCGAAATAGGAATCCATCAAGCCTAAAGAACTTACCAGAGGCGATTTTCTCACAAGCTCGATATTCCTCACAAAATTCGTGGTCTTCAGCATATAATTCTTTAATGTGTTCAAAACCAAGCAGTTTTGCATCAAGTGTGGAGAGTAAGGCATACCTGCGAGAAAGTGCATCGGCGACTACGTTCTCCTTACCTTGCTTGTATCGAATGACGTATGGAAACGTCTCTATGAACTCTACCCATCGCGCATGCCTTTTGTTTAGCTTGTGTTGGCCCTTCAAGTGTTTCAAGGACTCATGATCGGTGTGAATCACGAACTCCTTAGGCCATAGGTAGTGCTGCCACGTCTCTAAAGCCCGAACCAATGCATACAACTCCTTGTCATAAGTTGGGTAGTTTAAGGCTGCCCCATTGAGTTTCTCGCTGAAGTAAGCAATTGGTCGTCCTTCTTGCATAAGAACGGCGCCTATACCAATACTTGAAGCATCACATTCAATTTCAAACGTTTTAGAAAAGTTAGGTAAAGACAACAAAGGTGCATTAGTCAGCTTCTCTTTGATTAATTGAAATGCCTTCTCTTGGTCTTCTCCCCACCGAAACCCAACGTTCTTCTTGATCACTTCGGTAAGCGGTGCGGCTAAGCTACTGAAGTTCTTCACGAAGCACCAGTAGAAACTAGCAAGTCAATGAAAACTACGAACATTAGCTACACTTGTGGGGCTCGGCCATTCTTGGATTGCACGTACCTTCTCTTCATCGACCTGTATACCTTGTGCACTAACAACAAATCCCAAAAATACAAGCTTATCGGTGTAAAAAGTGCACTTCTTTAAATTAGCAAAACACCTTTCTTTCCTTAGCACATCTAAAACGGATTTCAAATGTACTACATGATCGTCTATGTTTTTGCTATAAATGAGTATATCATCAAAATAGACAACAACAAATCTGCCTATAAATGCACGCAAAACATGGTTCATAAGTCTCATAAAGGTGCTCGGAGCATTAGTCAAATCAAAAGGCATAACTAACCATTCATACAAACCATATTTTGTTTTTAAGGTAGTTTTCCATTCATCTCCTTCTTTTATCCTAATTTGATGATAACCACTTTTTAAGTCAATCTTAGAAAATATGCAAGAACCATACAGCTCATCTAACATATCATCTAAGCGTGGGATAGGGTGACGATACTTTACCGTTACGTTGTTGATGGCTCGGCAATCAACGCACATTCTCCACGTCCTATCCTTCTTAGGCACAAGTAAGACTGGAACTGCACATGGGCTCATGCTCTCCCTCACGTGCCCTTTCTCCAACAATTCACTTATCTGCCGTTGAAGCTCCTTTGTCTCCTCGGGATTGCTCCTATAAGCTGGTCGGTTTGGAATGGTTGCACCGAGAACAAAATCAATTTGATGTTCAATCCTTCGGATTGGAGGTAACCCATGTGGTGTTTCCTCGAGGAAGACATCCTCGTACTCCTGCAAAAGAGAAACAATAGAACTAGGCAAAGCAAGGTCAAGTTCGTTAGTGTTTAAAAGTGCCTCTTTGTACAAAAGTACAATCATTGGCTGATTTGAAAACATTGCTTGTTTAATCTCACTCACTTTTGCATAGAAATTCTTTTGTTTTCTCTTTGATTTTCTCTCAAGGACCGAACTTTGATTTTCTTTTTCTCTCTCATTTTTCTTGGCCTCTCTCTGATTTTCACTCTTTTTCTTTTGCTCACTCTCTTTCTTTTGATCACTCTCCTTTTGTAATCTCACTTGATCCTCGTATACTTGCTGCGGTGTCAATGGTACAAGAGTGATTGATCGTTGATTAAGTACAAAAGAGTACTTGTTCGTAAAGCCATCATGCTTCACTTGCCTATCGAACTGCCATGGACACCCTAGCAATAAGTGTCCCGCTTGCATCGGTACTACATCACACAACACTTCATTTTCGTATTTACCGATTCGAAATGCAACTAACACTTGCTTGTTCACCCTTATCTCATCACTATCATTTAGCCATTGCAACTTGTATGGCCTAGGGTGCTTTACCATGGGCAATCCCAATTTCTCTACCATAATTGTGCTTGCAACATTAGTACAACTACCACCATCAATAATCACACTACATACCTTGTCTTTAACGTAGCACCTAATGTGAAAGATATTTCCCGCTGTACTTCATCAACTCCTTTTACTTATAAGCTCAATGCTCTCCCTGCCACCAATGTCAATGCGTCAGGGGCTAAATACTCCTCCTCGGAAACATCCTCTAATGGCGGCATGTCGTCAGTGTCGGAATCTTCATCATCGGTCACAATTTCACCATTGGCTTGCAACACCATGACTTGCTTGTTTGGACATTGACTTGCTATGTGGCCCCTGCCTTGACATTTAAAACATTTAATATCACGATTCCTAGAGGTAGAGGCTTCAGTTTTACCTCGAGGAACGTGGCTGGTGGTCGCGGACTTGGGCTCAGGTTTGGGCGTTTGTGACTTGTCCAACGGCTTGGCATGACTTGATTTCCAAGAGGTAGAACTTATGGCCTGCACGTGTCCCACTCCCTCTCTTGAGTTGTTGTTCCACTTTGATAGCCATATGCACCATATCTTCCAATTTCACATAATGCTGCATCTCTACCTTATCATGGATCTCCCGGTTTAAGCCAAGTAAAAATCTAGCCATTGTAGCCTCCCGATCCTCCTCCACATTAGCGCGGATCATAGCAATCTCCATCTCCTTGTAGTAATCCTCTACGCTTCGACTCCCTTGTTTAAGACCTTGTAGCTTTTTGTACAACTCTCGGTAGTAGTAACTTGGAACGAACCGCTTTCTCATCACTACTTTCATCTCCTCCCATGTGTCTATTGGGTGTTCTCTATTCCACCTCCTATTTATCACAAGCTAATCCCACCAAGTAATAGCATATTCAAAAAATTCAATCACGGCTAATTTTACCTTCTTTGCCTCAGAGTAGTTGTGGCAATCAAACACGAACTCCGTCTTTTTTTCCCACTCAAGATATGCCTCAGGATCAGATCTACCTTGAAAGGACGGAATTTTCATCTTAATACCACCCAAGTTGTTATCTTTGCGATTCCTAGCTCCTCTATATCTTCCTCCAGGTCTCCTATTGTTAACAATGGAATCTCGATTTTCTTCTTCATCAAAACCAGACCCATAAAGCTCTTCATCCTCCTCCCTCGATGGATATCTTTCCCTTCTACGCAAATTACGACCTTTTTGTGGTTGCTCCTCACGTCTATTCTCCATTTGATCTATTCGTTCATGAACCTGCTCCATCTCCATCTTCATCACAAGCCTCATCTCACTCATCATGGCCTCCATAAATACCTTTGGATCAACCAATTTTGTTTCATCTTCGGTAATGCTCTTACCACTATCGTGAGACATGATTTCTACAAAACAAAGGTTAGAAACCAAAAAAGAAAAAGAAAAAAAAAAAAAAAAAAAAGGACCTCATGAATCACTCCCTTACGTGTTTACACTCAAGAATGTGGATCACTCTCCACTTGTGTTTCACTCAAAATAATATGGCTTTTACCCTCTGATGTTCTCACCACTCTTGCCTTTTTCCCCTCGATAATTCTCTTTCAGTTCTTTTGAAGCTAAACAAACAACTCAAAAATTTCCAACAACAATTTACCAAGAACTAATCAAGGAATTTCAGATTTGAATACAAGGAATATGGAAATTTTCAGAATAGAATTAGAAGGAATATGGCAGATTGGAATTTCCACTCGTTTTTTTTTTTTTTTTTTTTTTTTTTTTTTTAACGATCAGCAACTAGCTTTTGAGAATAATGAAATAAAATTCCGAAATAACTAAGAGATGTGAGACCAGACCAAGAGTTCAGATATCAACAAGAACAAACAAAGATTGAACAGATAGGGTAAAGGAAATTCGGCTAAGAAGAAACAAAGGAACGAAAGATGTTAAAGGATAGGCAAACCTGAACTAGAAACCGTGCTCTGATATCAAATGATGTGAACCCCGTCAAGAATAACGAGACCCAACAACGAAAGGGAATCCAAGATCGTTCTATGGACAAATTCGAATGGAAGATCTCGACCCGTTGTTTATGACAAACAAGAACCTTGGTATAAGGAAGATGCCACAAACGGTGGTGGAAACTCCGTCTGATAAGTCAAGATGAACGCCACGGGAAATCTCGATAAGTTCGAATAGTTCTTCAAAGAACCAAAGAGAATAATCCTCACAAGTTTTTATGAATATTCAAAAATGTTATCCAAAAAACGTTTACAGACTTAGGAGCCTATTTAAGGGCTCTATAGAACTTGACAGACAAGAAACTATATTCTAAAAAAACTCCTAATTGATACCTAACCATATCAGGAATCAAATTTGACCTAAAAAGCATTAAATGCACCTAAAAATAAGGAAATAAATCACCTAAACCTAAAATAACGTTTTTTAACATAAAAATACCAAAAATAATAAATTGCAATAATTAAATAGTAAATTGTGTCGTGCATCACGATCCTTCTAGAATAGGCCCAAAATATTTCTTGCCAATTCTTAGCCTTGACCGGATCCTTCTAGAACTTGAATCAAGGTGATGATTCTTTGCTGCCCACGTGGATCATGCTCAATGGGCCTCCACGAATTTGCTTGAGCCCAAAACTCTTGGATGAGTCCGTTGAGTACATCCTTGAACTTCTTTGCTTGTGCTCTCGTAACCGGCCCAATTGGTACTTGAACGAGATCCTTCGAAGCAGTGCCTTGGTCTCCATCAGTAGAGCTTACACATGAAATAGGTCATGAAAACACCCAGAAAACATGTTTTTCACACAAAAACAATTTGAAAATTTTTGAAAAACATGGGTGATACAAATCACTTCCAAAAGCATACAAAAAGAACAAAAATCTTTTTGGTTTGATTCACATATGGTTGAGCACACACACATCATATTTGAACATGTACAAACACACAAATGAAATAGACATTCATTGAACATTAAACTTGTGTGTTGTGTGTGTGGATCAAGTGTGGAATAATCCTTAGCCTAGAGTGAAGTTTCAATGATCAATTCAATCAAGTCATACACAACTAGTACTAAGTCAAGCGGTCTATCACAATTATAGAAATGAACATATATGACCTCACACATTAAAATGATTACACATCTTTGAAGCTTTTCATTTGGCTTCTTTACAAATCGTAACATTTGATCATTTTTGAACAATACATCTCATTTTTAGATCGGTGCTTGAAATTTTTGATATTTCAATATCGAGAATAAGCCTTTGGCTGTTTGAGCACCACACATTTCAATACAAGTCACTTTCCCTTTTTCCTAGTCAAATACTAGTATGTGCGACGGCTTTTACAGCTCATTATCTCTTTTCATTTTGAGATTTATATTTGTTGAGCTCTTTAAGTAAAAACATAAAAAGTGTTGGAAGATATATAGGCACAAGTCTATGCAAGTATCAAAACCATCAACACTATTAACTAATCATACATGACAAGTTTGAAAATCGATTTACAACAGTCACACATAGATTTCAAGATTTTCCCACAAAGATAGATGTGCATACATAACAAGTTAAACTCGTAAATGTATTATGCCATAAGTATGAAGGTACTAGGTGAAACTCACATGTGATATGTGCTCAAACATATACGATCAGACTTTTTGAGTTTTTCACTTTTTATGTGGTTTTGGATTTTTTACACATACAAAACAAAGACATAAAAGTAAGATCAAAAACAAAAAACAAAAAATGCATATAAAGAGATGCAAGATGCACAAATGCATGACAATGAAGCATCATAGCATGAAGGGTTTTACAAAGATCGAAAGAATTAGATTAAGGATCAAAAGAGCAAAAGCTCTACCATAGGAACCCTTCCTCATCTAAACGGAATGATTATTTGGAATGAGTGTCTCTTGAGAAGTGAGACGAGGGTTGGAAGAATGAGAACCGGAGATGGACATAGACAAGGAGGTAAGATCATTAACCACATGCTTCAACAACTTACCACTTTTAATCAAATCTAGTTTAGCTTGCAAAGCACAACTTCCAAGAAGTTCAAGTTTCTCTTTTCTTTTAATTCTTTTAAGAACTTGAAACTTAGAACAATGTGGTCTAAGATGACCAAGGGCACCATAATGGTGACAAACAATGTGTTTAGGTCCACTAAGCCTTTTGGAAAAAGATCTAGCAACATGAGTTTGTTCTTTCTTTAACTTTGGACATTGAGGTCTTATATGACCAATCACACCGCAATGGTGGCAAGTAGGAACAGACTTAGATCCATTTAATTCCCTAGGATGGGACCTAAACAGAGGCTTAGGCTTAAAAGCCTTTTTCTCCATTTTTTTGTTTCTTTTGTGTGGAGGAATGTACACTGATTTGTCTTTAGAGGTAGAACTCACAATAAGCATAAAATCGGGTATCACAATATGATTGCAACAAATGTTTTCATCATTTTTAGCAATAGGTTCAGAAATCAAACACTTGGCATGCATCTTAAGAGATTTATTTTCTCATTTTAGCTCATCGACAAGTTTGTTAGATAAAACAAGTTTGACATCTAAGTCCATATTCAAACATTCAAACTCTTTCAACTTTTCAAGAGAATTTTCAGCAAGCTTCTTATACTTTTCAACCAATTTATTGGATTCACTGAACTTAGCAATCAAATCATCCTTTTCACAAATGAACTTACTGAAATTCTCATGAAACTTCTTAGCCTTTTTCTTTAAGAGTTTGAAATTTTGAATATCAACAACAACACCCATAGATTCATGTAACATGTCATCACAATTATGAGGATTAACACTCATAGAGGCATTTTCACAAACACATAGCATGTTACAATCAAAAACATCCATAGAAGCATACAAAGCATTATCCATGGCAAAAAAAAAAAAAAAACACACACACACAAGGAATTAAGAATCACACTTAGGTAATGAAACCATAAAGAATTACACCAGCTCTGATACCAATTGAAAGCTTGATTATGTGTTAAAACACAAGAGCTTGTTTAGACCCCCAATTAAAAATTACGGCTAGATTGCTTTTATTTTAACTTATCTAAGTGTGGAAACAAAAGTAAATGAAGCGCAATCAACCGATACTACTCTAGTGCATAAACATGAACAACAAACAATACAAGTAAAGCACAAGAGTAAGGGAAGAGAGATGCAAATATAAGATCCGGATCTCGCAATACGTCTGATTGCATCCGCCAAGCCTCACCGGGTTCTTTTGGCAAATCCCCAAAACTTTCCAACCTCCAAAACACTCTTTATACTCTGAAAATGTGTGGGTTGTGTTTGGGTACAAATCTCCTCTCAAGGTATGATTATGGGAGAGGGAAGGAGAAAAGGCTACAATGATTTCTCACTAAGGATAGGTAGCTCTCTCTTTAAAGGATGAGTGTGTGTGCAGTAGAAAATTTATCTAGGGTTTTTTTCTCTTTGAATGGCCCATTCTACATTTGTGGGTAACGAGGGTATATATAATACAAGTAAAGGGTAAGAAAGTCACACTTAAAAATCCTCCAGGCAGAATGTTTTGCGACTATCTCGCGGAAAGGTCTTACTCGCGAGACACTCGCGAAACTGATAGCCTGGCACGACTCTTCAGCTTCTAGTCATGTGCTTCTCACGTGGCTACTTCGTGGGTTAGCTTCTCACGAGCTTCTCGCGAAATCCACTTGATCTTCAATTAAGTTTAAGTCTTCACTAACTTAATACTAAACCCAATACAATAAAATTTCACAAAATACAAGGAACAAGATTAATGCAATTACAACACTTTTTGTCATGGAATAAATACAACATAAAATATAGTTGTAAATCACAACTTTACAGTGCTTATGCACAAAAATATTCAATAACAGTGATGATGAGATAGTCTTAACTTATATAGGTGAGTAAAGAGGCAATCTCAACTTTCACATAGAGTATTATATTATTATGAATGGGTGACTAAGACATGGCCCAAAAAAAAAAAAAAAAAAAAGACAGTTGACACAAAATTAGACTACAATCAAAAGTTAATTTAAATTGTGATTGTGATTTAACTTTAATATATTATACCATATGATTTGGTTTACCTTTAAAGAAAATGTGCACAAAAAATCTATTCTTTAAATGTTTGGTTTCCAACGGAGTACATTTACAACAAATACTCAAAATAAAACATAAAATATATTTTTGTGAGTTTTTTTTTTTTAAGTAATATTCTATTCATAGCCATATGGGTTTTATTTTTAACTTATTTGTTTGATTTGATTCGTGTATATTCTTTTACATAATTTTTTTTTTCAAATGCAACTTACTTTATTCGATTTACGTCTAAAGCAAATAAGTGAACGAGACAAAATAAGCAAATGAAAGCACACAAAAGAAAGATTTAGAAAAAAGAGAGGCTAAAATCTAAATTACACCCATTAAATTTAGGTTCAATTTTAATTACTGTTGCAAAAGTTTCATTTTTTATCATTTTCATCCATAAAGTTTGCATTTGTTGCCAAGGTTGACCATTTCATGATATTTTCATCCATAATTTGTCATTAACTATTACAAAATATTTTTTTATTATTGAAAAGCTATTAAATTTCTTTTAAATAAAAAATCTAAAATTTTGCAATGATTCAAATGGACCAAGGTGAAAAATTTTCGGACATGCAACATCCCTTTTAAGTTTATCTTCAAAATTTTTTCCAGTAGTGATAGCAAGATCACAAGTGTGTTCTAACGTTCCTTAAGGATAAAAATATCATTTAAAAATGTCGAGTTTTATTTTTTGGAGAGTAGAAAAGAGTTAGAACTCGAAAGCCAAGACTTCCACATGATTAAAACCCTCAACCACTGCACCACTTTTCTACCTGAAAGAAGATTTCAATGGCACCCAACTTGATTAAAATAAGAACTTAATTCCATATTCTACCAAACAATAAAAGAAATGGAACTATTTCGACAACCCATCCCACAACCACAAATAGAACCTAAAAATTAAAACAAGAATAACATGAAATAATTTTTCAATTTTTTAAAAATACCTTCGAATATCAAGCTCGACTGAGGTGCAAAGATGTGAACAAACTGAACTAATGGAAGATGAGTCATATCATAGGCAAATACTTGTTGCACATCATTCGTGCATGAACACACATGTGTGTAACAACTGAAATCGTGAGATGAAAACACGTGTCCTACTTGAAATTGTGTTTTCAACTCAAAATTTCAGTTGTTTGCATAGATGTATGTATGTACACAATAATGTGCAACAACCATGGCTTTATACCATAATTATAGGCTCGGATGTTAGCTTGCTTAGTGGTATTCGACACATCATTTCCAAGGCCCAAGCTTCCTAACAAAGAGAGTCTCCCCTTGTTAGAATAAAGAGTACCATTTCTTAACCATATGGTAACTAAGCTACACCCTCGCTCTTGCTTAATGTTATGTTTGGAAGTTTGGAGGGAGAGGAGAGCAGTGGGAAGGAAAGTAGAGAGGAGGAGAGTAGAGGAAAATGGTTATCCTCTACCTTGTTTGGATGTTTTTAAAATTAAGTTAAGGGGGAAGGGAATAATTAGTCTTTTTATAGTTTGTAATTTTGTTAATATGGTAAGGGTAAATTTGGTAATTTATTTGGTCAAGTATTTATATGCTCTACTCTCCCTCCAAATCTCTCCAATTTGGGGGAATTAAAAATGAGGGGTTAGAAGTAGTTAGAACTCCTCCAAACCCCTCCAAATCTCTCCCAATTCCTCCCTTAAAAAACATCCAAGTAAGGTAATTTAACTTACTCTTCCTCTCTCTACTCTACTCCCTCTACTCCCCATCCATCCAAACAAACTATAAATGTCTAATCTAGTGTCAAGGATGGTAGTTTTGTGTGAGTATGAAGGGCCAGCTCAATGAATTGTTGTAAAGTGATTTTTTCATACGTTTCTTAGCAGCACATTGGACCCTCTCCTCTCCTTTGAGTGTTGCCCTTCTTTAGTTTTTGCACTTCTTGCTTACTTTTTTGTTTTTGTTTGGCTCTTGCTACTTTGTTCTACTTTTTCAGAATGTTTTACTTGGTTGTTTGATACTTGTTTCACTGTGAAGCTTTAACATTCTAACACAATATAGGCGAGTCAAATTTTACTGATTTACAAATTGGGTTGGGTTGGGGTCCTGGGGTTGGGAGTTGGGACATGTAGTAGTATAGTAATCTTCAATCACTCACCACCGTCAACACTAAATACTTATCTCTTAGGTTTTTGTTTTTATTATTATTTTGGTCAAAAAAGGTTTTTATTTTTTAAATAAAATCTTAGGTTCAATTTTTTCTTTGTTTCTATGTATATATTTTTTTGGTTTTCTTATTATAATATTCTAATTGTTAACAAAAAAAAAATTGCAAATTAAAAAAAAATGAACAACTAATCAATTATGCCACAAAATATTAAGTGCATTAGTTATTTTGAAGAAAATATTAAGGGAACTTGAATACAAAATCTTTGTTGGTAATTTCGTATCTTATAAAGCAAGAAAATATATATTTTAAAAAAATTGATATAAAAAATTATATAAAAATTTATTAATTAATATTATAATATGAAAAAAGGCCTCACATAACATTGTTGCCTTAGGCCCCACAATGTATTGAGCCAGCCCTGTGAGTATGATAATTGATGAGAATCAATAAGTATTAAAGGATCCATTGCATGTTTCAGTTGGGCTTATTACTAGAGCAAGATCCAAGAAGATCAAAGAAGACTTAATGGGCTAATTCAAGAGATTTTGACTGATTCTAACACAGGACATTCCAAGCTTGGCCCAAAGGAAGATGAAGACGTAATAAATTTAATCCAAACTATTGAGGGCTGATCTGGCTTAATTGAACGTGATTTATGAAGTGGATTAATGGTTGATTGATTTTCCAATTCCGTACCAATTAATAGATATTTTTCCTATTCTGGAGCTGCTAATTTCAGACCAAATCTACCTTAATTTTAGGCTTCTATTATTTAGAACGTTTTTTAGCTATTTTCTTATTTTGGAGCTGCTAATTTCAGACTAAATCAACTTTAATTTAGGCTTCTATTATCTCTTTTTTTATATTTTCCTATTTTCAGTCATGTCTTATAAATAGCATGCACTTATTGTAATAGATGATTATTGAATAAAAATTAGAAAAAACATGGGTTTTTGCTTCTTCTCTTGGTTCTTCAAGAACTGTGAACTTATCAGGAATTTTTCCTTGTGGAGTTCAAATTTTATATCTTCAGTTCGTGATTCAATTATAATTATTAGGTCGGGGTCTGTTACTTATACATTTGATTCACATTTCATTTATAAACGTTGGGTCAAAGTTTCAATTAAAATCTAAATTTTAGCTTTCTTGGGTAAATATTCCAATATTATTTGTCGGGTCTCAAAGCGTGTCGATTGAGGTTTGCATCAATAATAGTGACTACAACTATTGTACTAGACTTATATAAGAGGGCCAGATACATAACTTAACTCAAGAGACATGCCAAATAGGAGGTTTACCGAGATACATATTTCTCCATAAAAGGGAATTTATGTCTAAAAAACATGGAGTTCGGAACCCCTCTCGATGGATTGACAATTTTTAGGAGCTTTCAGAAGTAATTATGTTGTGTGTATGCACTTGTACCTTAGATAGCACCCACATTAAAGCTTGGCTCAACATCTGTTAAAGTAGACAACTTCATGGCGAAAAAGAGAATGGTGGAGTGTAGCTAATATTTCAGAGTTCTATGACAGCATTTTTTTTGGCGTATGATCTGTTTCCAAATTGATTGAACTGGATTAAAATGTTTCCGATATATATATATATATATATATTTTTTTTTATGAAAGTAACATTATATATTTAAGCTTTTGCATGAGAAACAATCAAACAAGTTGTGTGGAGGAGGAACTTTTGGAGCTAGGAACCATTAGGTTCATCTACTGCCACCAGCTCACAAACTCAAGGTGAAAAAGAGAAGATGTTGGTGGCTAGGAAGCTGATAGTGTTTGCTCAATGCCTAGACCACTTAGCCCTAGGCCTAAGGTCCCCATTAAGAATATGGTTCTATTCCCCATTCTATTATAAAAAAGCTCATAATTCATGTAGAGTGATACTAGGGAAACTAAGCTAATACAATCATGTGTCATCAATCACAAAATAAATATATGGGCTAATTACAACTTACTCACATGTAGTTTGACTGAAATTTAACTTGCCTGAAATTTGGCACTTTACCCACCTAAAGTTAGCTTCATTAGGCTTCCATAACCCATCTATGACTTTTCCGTTAGAAAACAACTTTTAATATCAAAACATAATATAAAACGAATCAAAAGGGTAGGGTTTGAAGATACATTTCTCTCTCTTCTATCTCATTCAAGGAACCTATGGTTGAAACTTCTTGTACCTATGCTATTGCCATTTGCTACTACTTTGTTCACTGCCACCATTTAAGATGATGGTTCTCTCAAGCCTTTGCTACAATTCCATGACTGATTTGAGAAGGAGTTTGGGGTTTGTGTTTAGTTTGTTCACTAGTTCGTTTATTGCCACCATTTAACCCTAGCTTTTTTATTCGTTTTATATTATACTACTTATAAGCCCGTGCGTTGCACAGTTTTATCGTAAACTTATAGAATATATATTTTCATATGTAGGAAATTTTTTTTTAAAGCTAAATGCTAATTTCTCAGGATTTGGAGAAAGGGGAAGCACATATCTTTAGAGTAGGGTGCAACTAGTGGATCTTGTATTTTTATGTTTTTTGTGTTTTGGAAGGAGAGAGACATAAAAGCGAAGCAAAAATACATATTTTAGCTAACAAAGGTGGGTTACAGAACTCTAACTGAGCTAACTTCAAGTGGGTAAAGTGTCAAATTTCAAATCACATGTAGACAACTTAAATTTCGGCTAAACTACAAGTGGGTCAGTTGTAATTTCCCCAATCTATAAAGAGTGTTGCTATTTGTAAGACCCCACACAATGGGACTTGTATCATGAACCATACAAATATGACACAAACTCAACTATACATCAATTCTTAAAACACATAGGTTTATCAATTAATGGCTTAAATATATGATTAGTCCGTAAAGTTTAGAGCGATCATGTTTAAGCCCTTAGATGACGTGGTCAAACTAAAAATGCTCCGTAAGGACTAAAAACAAATTGTGACTAATATCAATCACTATTAAAGTTTTTTAAGGACTAAAAACAATAGCTTTAAACTTTAGAGAAGTACTAAAATCGCTTTGGCCAAAATAAAAAAGATACATTTAAAAGTATAAAGAAAATAAATAAATAAATGAAGCCTAGGCAATCATACTCTTATTGAATGTAATATATTTGAATTTTGACAGAACTACAAATAAATAAACATTCATTAGTCACTTTTTTTTTTCCTTTTTTGGATTAAAAAAAAAACTAAGAAAAAAGATTAAGAAATTAAATAAGAAAATAAAAATAATAAATTTAGTGCGAAGGAAGAAAATTACAAAATTTTGACAATTTTTTGTCTAAAAGTAGGTGTAAATTGAGCTCTCTAATTATCGTTCGATGGTGCGGTGGGTTCAATTTTGATAGTTTGTTTGTAACCAATATTCTCCTCCATCTTTCTAAACCACCAAAAACAACCATAACTATCTTTTAAAGGAAGAGTTTTCAAAACAGAAAAAGAAAAACCAGAATAGTAATAAAGTTCTTTCTAATGGAAAAGTCATAGGTGGGTTACGAAAGTGTAACGAAGTTAACCTCAGGCGGGGAAAGAACCAAGTTTCAAACCACATGTGGGGAAGTTATAATTTGCTCATAAATAATTCAAACCATTAATTATATTAGATGGTTGAATCCCACCAATCACATTCATTTGTACATTAGTTTGTATGCTTTATGAAGATTTGTAGTACCTTTAGAATTTTCCAAAATTACCACTGCGTACCCTTGTTCACTATTTTGTTTACTGCCACCATTTAACTCTAGCTTTTTGATCTGTTTTATATTATATTTTGATGTTAAAAGTTTTTTTTTTTAATGGAAAAGCCATAGGTGGATTACGAAAGTGTAATGAAGCTAATCTCAAGTGAGTAAAGTGCCAAATTTCAAACCACAAGTAGGTAAGTTGTAATTTGCTCATAAATAATTCAAACCATTAATTTATATTAGATGATTGAATCCTACCAATTACATTCATTTGTACATTAGTTTGTATATTTTATTAAGATTTGTAGTACCTTTAGAATTTTCCTAAATTACCACTGCGTACCATTGGCATGATGATTGCTCCACAAGCACAAGTTCTTGTGGAGATAGGGAAAAGGGTCGAAGTTCAAGTCTCCAAGAGAGAACTTTACACACATATACACTTAAATTAGACTAGAGTAAAATTTTTATCTCAGATAATATTTTTTCCAAATTTATATGATAATAAGTGGTTTAAAATATAAAAAGGGCTATGTATAATTTATTTCATCACCAAAATGGTTTCCAAAATATTAAACTAATCGAAACTCCACCCAATTGAAATCCATAAATTGTTTAGAAAAAAAAATTGTTTTGGGCTTTCAATTTTTGTAAATCAATATCATATATGGTAGATTGTGAACACTAGATAATATTTTTTTTTCCAAATTTATATGATAATAAGTGGTTTAAAATATAAAAAAGGCTATGTATTATTTATTTCATCTCCAGAATGGTTTCCAAAATATTAAACCAATTGAAACTCCACCCAATTGAAATCCATAAATTGTTTAGGAAAAAAAAATGTTTTGAGTTTTCAATTTTTGTAAATCAATATCTTATATGGTAGATTGTGAACACTAGATAATATTTTTTTTTCCAAATTTATATGATAATAAGTGGTTTAAAATATAAAAAAGGCTATGTATTATTTATTTCATCTACAGAATGGTTTCCAAAATATTAAACCAATCAAAACTCCACCCAATTGAAATACATAAATTGTTTAGAAAAAAAAAATGTTTTGAGTTTTCAATTTTTGTAAATCAATATCATATATGGTAGATTGTGAACACTAGCCATCTAATCTCCCATATGCCTATTGTAAGGACTCAATTTGCAACCCAAGTCTCAACTGTACAAAACTTTAGATCAATAAGCCCAATACAATAGAATTTGTAGAGAGTGGGTCGAAGATCTGGGCGTTAATGAAGTTAACAACGATCAGCAGGGGTTTTAGATATAATCTAAAAATGACCAAGTCAATAACCTTGCATAAAAATGACGTCCGAGGAGGCAGTACGTGTTTATAAAATTCAATTGATATAACTACAGGTTTTGCTTTTTGCTACAGTATCCTCTCCCTTCATATTTTTCTCTCTCTCCTCTTTGTGGAGGAGTTCTTCCATTATATAGTCGTCTTTGATCATATTCACCTTACACTTGTCAACCATTTGGGTTGCTACTTGAGTGACTGTCCCATCAGCTACCTCCTTTGGTCTTCTATGAGTTGTAGTTGCCAATGAAACACTGTTCAGAGGTCTTCTCCAAATAAATGCGGCCAGGAAAGTAGTTGCTGTGCATTTAATGTGGTGGCAGCAACTTTTCCTTTAGATATTTCTGGATTCTTATCTCTTTTGTACATGTATGAGGATCGTTCTTGTCATGGAAATCTTCTAGAGGGTCACCTAAGTTGCTGAAGAACAGAGCCGATCAGTATTTAATCTTATCCGAGACTGAACTTCTCCTCGGACCATCCTCCTCTACTCCATATTTTATAATTCTGAATTTTTGGGCTTCTTATAATCACTCACCCTCCTCGGACACAAATATCCTCAGGTCTAGCCCAAGGCCCAATATACGATCCTGGGCTTTTACCCCCACACCTATATTCCTAACGATCTCTATCCATTTCTTAATACCAAAATCAAAATTGAAAATTAGATTACAACTTTACTTCACGATATATTACCTTATCCAAGATGAAGTCAACCCCATTTTTAAAAGAATAATAAATTTTCATTTATTTTGGTTAAATGTTATGTTTGAACCGTAATATTGGATTCTCTATATAAAATTAACTTTAGTTTGGTTAGTATTAATTTATCAAATTGCTTAGTATTTTATTTAATCAATATTTAAACATTAAAGACAACACTTAAATTTATTGCCATAGGAGTTAGCCCCCTAAACTATAAGAGAGATAGTGGTATTTTTTTTAATAGAATAGAGTCACTTTGGTCCTTCAAATTTGGGAGTTTTCATTGTTGCCATTTACATTTCAAATTTTCATATGAACCGTTTATATTTGATTCCATTTTCATTTTAATTTTGCCTTCCATTTCTATTAGTAATATGATCATTAAGTGCTAGATAAATGATGTTCATCAAGGTACGTCACCAATATAATGCCAGGTGTCATTAGTTTATTAATAAAAATGGATGGCAAAGTCAATATGAAACAAAATTAAATATTAAGGGTTAAAAAAAAAAAAAATTGAATACATAAAGGGTTAAAAAGAAAACAACTCCTTACTTTAAGCCTTAATAATTTTTTTATCTTGTATATTTTATTAAAAAAATGTAAGTAAACAAAAAAAAGAAAAAAGAAAAAAAAAAGGAGAATCATATCATTTTAAATTGACAATAAATATAAACTTCAAAGAAAAATATGACTTAACCAAAAAAAAAGAAAGAAAAAAAGATAAATATGACAAAAAAAGACGGTAAACTATGTATTTGGTCCATATCATTTACACAATATTTTAATTTGGTTCTTTATTTTTTAATTGTGTCAATTTGGTCCCTAACATTTTAGTGTCATGTTAATTTAGTCTTTGCTGTTATTTCTTGGATAAAAATTGCTAACGTGACAAACAACCAAAATAAAAAATTAGTTTATTCTCACATCGACGGAAGCTAATTTTTTATTTTGGTCATTAGTTATAGGGCTGTCCAGACCCAACGGGAACTCGTCAACCTGGCCAAACCGCCCAACGCAGACACGATTCCCGCCCGAACCGAAGGTCCAGTTAGTCGGCGGCGGGTTTCCTTTTTCAAAAACCGATGCCGGCGGGTCGAGTGGTGGGTTTGCATCTCCAAAACTCGAGCAACCCGAACCTGACTGGAGCTGTAAAAAAATCTGGCCAAATCCTTTAAAAACAAGCCAGATCCGGCGAGATCACGACCAGATTTGGCTAGATCTAGTAGGATTTAGCCAGATCCAGAAAAATCCAAGCAATTTTTAGTGAAAAATGCAGATTCCGGCAAAATTCTGTCAAGTTTTTCTAGTTTCCGGCGATTTTTTCTAAATTCTAGCGACGCTTTTTTTTAGATTTTGATGCCATTTTTTTATTCCGACAACCAACTGGCCCGACTGACGCTTACCCTCACCTGAAATTGACTCGACCGATTTTCCCGGCAATTGGTTTTAGGTTCCTTTGCCCTTCCACTCGACGCCGACGGGACGAGTCTGGGTTGGGTCCAAAACCAACCCGGCCCGACTCGTGGACAGCCCTAATTAGTTACATCAGCAATTTTTACCCAAGAGATAACGGTAATGATTAAATTGATACGACATTGAAAGGTTGGACCAAATTAACACAATTAAAAGATTAGAAACTATTCTTATTTTATTTTTTTGGTTGAAAACAATGCATTCATTCATTCAATAATATATAAGGAGTCTTGGTACAAAGCCTCCACCGCTAGTGATGGTGAATCTTCTAACCAATACATTTCATCACTAATATCCATATTCTCCTCCCCCCCTCTAATAGAACTGAGGCATGCTGCATCCCACTAAGGTAACAACAAATATCCTCATAAATACGTCCAAGTAAGGAGTTGTGGCAAGACAAATCCGAGATAGCTCTCATCACTGTGACGTTATCACCTTCAACTACAAGCTCTGAAGATCCAGCTTCCATGGCAAATATCACTGCTTTTTGACACGCCAAAACTTCTGCCTCTTCACTGTTTCTCACATAAGGCCCTTTAATCGACATCCCACTCATCACTTCCCCCTGTGCATTTCGGATTATTGCTCCAAACCTTGAAAATTGATGATCCGTGAACATAGCTGCATCAAAATTCAGCTTGAACATATTCTGTGGGGGAGGCTTCCATTGTTGTCTGCTTGGTGTTGCGTCTAAAATAGCCAAATGTTCCTGTGCCTTCTTGTATTCTTCAAGGTATTCTGCTGCTCTTTTGTTTAGCCAGAGTGGATCCTTCATCTGTCTGCCGTGCACCATCGTGTTTCTCTGGTTCCACACAGTCCAAGCTTGAACAATGAAAAGTTCCATCCTAGCTGCATCTAACCTGTTCATCAACGATTCAAATAGCTGCATAAAATCATTAAAGTTAGTGGTAAATTTCTGCATCACGGTGGAACTGCCACCCCAAACATCTTGGGCCGCTGGACATTTCCCAAATGCCATGAATCACCATTTCTGGGGCTCTCTGACAGCAATGGCATGTATTATCCCTGATTATATTTCTTTTGACCAAATTTACTCGGGTTGGCAATATTTCATGGCAAGCTCTCCAAGCAAAAACCTTCATTTTGTTAGGCACCCGTACCTTCCACAGCTTCTTCCATATTTGCTGCCTTGACACGAACATTCAGCCCACTCCCTAACCACCTTTCTAGCCACATAATAGCCAAACCTGACTGAGTAATTTCCATCTCTATTATGCAGCCACACCACTACATCTGTAACACGCCTGTGGCTTAAAAGTTAGAAACCAAATTAAAAAAGTGACTTTGAGGAAAAAAATTCATAATTTAAATCCTAACCCAAAAAAAGAAAAAGTAGGTGAGTATTTCCACAATTGGTATCTTATTAATCATATTATCAGGCGATAAATGAGATAAGAAGTACAGCGAAACCAAACAATGTCAAACGAACATTCTAGAGTCCAGTTGGTCAGGTCGGCCTCATGATAAGGGTACTCCCGTAATTTCTTTCATTCCCAGGCCCTTATATACTTTCGAAACCCCACGAATCGGTAAACTCGCTTAACGATTAAGATTTCGATCCTATAAATTTGCTTCTCTCTCTCTCTCTCTCTCTCTCTCTCAAACAAACGAGACCGACTTTATTGCTGTCCCGAATTCCCAGAAAATAATTTAAAACTTAATTTGATTTCTTTACAAAGTACAAAAATTTAAAATATCACAACGAAAAAAAAATTATAAAGAAATATAAAAAATAAAATAAAAGTAATTGGATGTCCATGAAATCTCAGAATCCAAACACTCACAGAGAACCCTAACCCCAAAACAAAACTCCCAAACAAAACGTTCTTCTTTCCCTCCCAACCTCTCTCTCTCTCTCTCTCTCTCTCTCTCTCTGAAAAGTTAGACTGAACCACTTCTCTTCCTCCAGGTTCAATCTCAACCGTCCGACCTAGAACCTTCAGATCTAGATCTAGAGAGTCTTCAGATCTGATACACGCGCTATGGTTGTGAACGGAAGGCCATTAAAGAGGATGAAGAGGCGCGTGACGGCTGATCTCCACGATTTCTTGAACTTTCCTTCCTTGTCTTCCATGGAAGGTAAAGAAGGTGCGTTCGGAGGACCGTTCAGGACGCGCGTGAAGGAGTTTCTGACGAAGCACGCGCTTCTCCCTCCTCCTTCGTCGCTGTTCCCTCACCTGCTTACGTGGCAGATGCTCTTCCGCGTCGGAGATGTCACCGACGGCCCTGATTCGCTCCCCGATGTGGTCTACCTTGACGTAGTTGAAGAAGATGTGGCTAGATCCAGATCTGTGTATTGCGACCAGTGCCGAGTTGTTGGTGAGTCACTCACCGAGCCAATTCACCGATTCCCTAACTCTCCCTCCCTCTCTTTATTTTCTTGTTCTATATCTTACAAATATCGTGGTCATCTCGTATTACGAGATGCTTTTTTTTTTTTTTGGTGCTAAGTAGGATAATACTTACTAAATAGTGCATTCTGTGATATTATTGAGTGTTAATTAAGTGATAAATAACTGAGAATAACTTGTTGGAAGTTCTAAAATGTTTTTTTTCACTCAAGTTATTGTGAGAATAAAATGGCGATATGATATGAAATAAGATATTTATTATTGAGTGTTAATTAAAGCGATGGATTTACGTGAAATAAACTGAAAAAGTTGTTGGAACCAAAGCTGTGGATATTTATGTCACTCAATTTATCGTGAAAATATCACGAGATTATGTGAATTGAGATATTTTTTAGTAAATAAAATAGTGGGGATATATTTAGAAGAATGTGGGTCCAGTTTGACACGATAAGACAAATAAAAGTAGGTCCATATGATTGAAATGTAAGTTATAAATGTTACCCGTTTGTCATTGGCTGGTTGTATTCTTTACGCGTGGCATTCATGTGGACCGTGTATTATTTGATTGGAATTGGAATTGGAATGGGAGCAGCGTGCTTTCGCTGTTGCGTCACAGCTATCATTTCCTTATGTGCCCTAAATACCCTTTAAGAAATTGGATAATTTCGTGCATTTTTTTTTAAATTACAATTGTTTGCCCCTTATGTACCCTAAGGCTTTGATTAATTGCTTTCATTGGAATTTTTTTTTTTTTTGAGAAAAGCTTTCATTGGAATTAATTTTATTGATACCTAAGAATTGATTTTTGCTTTTATTTTTTTACTTTTTTTATAGATCATCACCTTATTCATCTTACTGTTTACTTTTTTATGTTTGGACCAATGTTTGTTGTGACACGTCATGAATTCTATGCTTTGGACATTTTGCTATTTTTTTTTGGATAGAATAAGTTTTGGGTTCACATGAATCTAAGTAGTAAGATGGGCCCATCTCTTTTGTTACTACTTCTTCTTCTTCTAAATATTAAGATGGACCCATGTGAGCTTTGGTTAAAATCACCTGAAAATTTGTGTTTAATTTTTGTCTGTTGTTCTTTTTTTTTTTAAAATGAAAAATACAACCCTGGAAATTTGACAATTTGCTTTGGGTTTTTATTAAAAAAGAAAGAAAAAAAAAAGGTTTTTGTTCTATCTAATCATCTTGTCTGATTCTGAGTTGTGGGACATTGCTAAGATATAGCTTCCAAAAAGATTGCAGTTACTAACTTATTATCAAAACTTCAGGTTGGAGTGGGCATCCAGTATGTGGGAAACGTTATCATTTTATAATAAAGGCTGATGGTAGTTCCATTGGTGGGTATCACAAGCCATGCATGTGCTGTGGAGATGTCTTGCATCTGTCAGAATCCAAGTGAGGACCATTACTTTTTCTCCTCTTTTTTGCCTTTGTTTTTTTGTATGATTGAAATGTAGTAGCTCTTATGCGGGTGTCAGATATGTGATTAGTATGCTATAAAATAATCTAGCTAAAGTTTGTTTTACTTCTCTTCAATTAAATTTCAGAGGTTCAATTCAGTTATCAAGTGTTGTGACCCTAGCAATGTGCTGCCAAATGCACATTATGCGGAATTATGATAACTCAGTCCTCAACCATATTTTCTTAGATATACATCTTTAATTGACTTTGTCATGGAGAACTATTAGGCATTTTAACTCCCTTTCCAAGTATTGGTGCTTGCTTTAAAGTGATTTTTCCATGTAATTGAGTTAAATAATGTTGTCACGTTTTATAAATTAATTTTTGCAAGATTTAGTTGTGCAAATGTATATAGGAACATCTATTAGGCATATAGCTTGTCATTGATGCTTATTTCTTAGAACTGAAATTTGGTTTTCTACCGTTATGTTGTTAATAAATATCATGAGAGCACTGTAACAGTTGTAATTTGTTCGTAAGGAACTGTATGGACACTGAATTTTATGGCCTTCTGAGAACTCTGAGATTGATTTCATTGGTGTTAAATTGGTTTAATGCAATTATTTATACAAAAGTATGACCTTTTTGCTGCATTTAATTAGTTTGAAAAGGATGGTATCATTATTTGTGCGATGCATGATATGCCCTTTATTGCAGGTGCAAGTCATGCAACCATGTGACTAGTACAGATGATGTTGAAGATTGGGTGTTCCACCAGTTGGAAAACACAACTCACCTTTTACATGGTGTGGTTCATTCAAATGGTTATGGTCACCTTCTTAGGGTTAATGGTAGGGAAGGGGGCTCAAGGATTCTCTCTGGATATCATATCATGGACTTCTGGGATCGCCTTTGTAAAATACTTGGAGTCAGGTTGAGATCTTTTATTGTAATTACAGCTTCTTGTTTGTTTACTAATGGAAGTGTTTCTATTATGTTTATGAGCCAGTTAGTTTCATCTCCTCAATCATTTTCTTTTAGAATTATATTATATATATATATATATATATATTTGCTTCTTTTTTTCCCCTCCTTTTCCCCCCTCTTGCTATATTGTGAGAAGTTCAGTGAAACGGTCTGTTTTATAATCATTTAATTGGAAGATGTACTAGAATCAGATATCATAATGGCTGCTATGGTGGCTACCTCAAAGTTGGTACATTGAAGAATGCAAAGAACATGAAAATTTTTTAATATTGGTGGGGAGTTGTCTATCTATAGCAATTTGTTAATTGAAGGTTCAATTAAAGACTATATGATGCTGTTTTACTTTGAGAGGATTCCTGTTTTGCTTTTCATCCGTCTCATGATGTGCTAACAAGATTGCTTGGTCTTTGTTTTTTTATCATATCATATCATATAGTGTTTCATGTTTCTTTCTATTTTGCCCTCCATCTTCTGATGCGTATGTGCTGATGGATGCCTTTTTTTTTTTTTTTTTTTTTTTTTTTTTTTTTTAATTATGGATGCCCTTTTAGTCCAATGTTATTTTTTAAATTTAGCTGCATCTTAAAGTCCAGTTTTGTTTATTCATTCCATGTTCATACATCAACAGAAAAGTGAGTGTGATGGATGTGTCAAAAAAGTATGGGTTAGAGTACCGGCTGCTTCATGCCATCTCCAAAGGCCATCCATGGTACGGCGAATGGGGTTATGAATTTGGTGCTGGTAGCTTTGCTCTCACCCTTGATGCCTATAAAATGGCTGTTGAAAACCTCTCCAGCCTGCAGTTGTCCATCCTTCTCTCTTGGGGACAGGAATCCTGCACTCGCCTGCAGGACACGATCTCACATTATCAGTCCTTAGCTGAGTGTAAGCTTGTAAATATAAGAGATCTCTTTTGTTTTTTGATGAGCTTGATACATGATGCCCACAAGTCTCAATCTAGGGTCGATGATGTCCCCTGCAAGAAGCGTCATATCTCCACTTCGGCAGCAGTCTTTTGTTCATGGAGTGCGACTGACGTTGAACGGGTGGAAGAAGCCATTTTCAGAGTTCTTCGTGCAGTGTCTGGCACTAATTGGGTAAATTGCCGGCTTCTTAGGGGCGCTGTTTTTAAGGTGGCTCCTCCAGAGCTCCTAGATTATTGCCTTGGGAAACTTGGAGGGAAATTGGCAGCAGATGGTATCGTTGTTAAAGCCCGATGCAATCCTGATTCAGGAGCCCTTGAGTACAGGTGAGTGGTCATCCTGGTTGTTACATGCTGTGTTTGCTGTTAATTGGTTTAGTCGATTGAGAAAAGAATCATGTGATTGTTGCGCATAGGATTTTCTTTAAACTGTAAAAGACTGCTTAAACTTGTGATTTGGAATAAAATATCCATCCCATCAATATGTTTATCCTTTTGTTGTGTTACTTGTTTGGACTGATTGTACTTTATCATTTACAGACTTGAGCCTGGAAGTGGTTCGATAGGTGAAACAACTGCTTGCAGTGATTCTTCGATTTCAAACTGCTCATCTGTAGAAAATCTTCTGCAAGATCTCAGATACATGTATGAATCCTTGCTCCACCCTCAAACTATGGTAAACTATGACCCTCAGGCAACAAGGAATATTGCAATCAGCTCAGCAGAGAAGCTCCTTGACTGCAAGCACTTTGTGAAAAATTACAAGGTTGAGAACATTTCATCCATTGCAAACCCATTTGCTGTATGCCTGTCATGTCAAGTGGAGCTCATAGATGAATCTGAAGAGTTTACCACAAATCCGCCGCCAGAGTTAATTATCCTTCACCCATATGCAACAGTTTCTGACCTTAAGCTTGAAGCGTCCAAAGCATTTCAAGAGGTATATCTGATGTTTAGAAGATTTCAAGGGGAAGAGCTGGTTGGCTTTGGCGGTGTAGATGATTCCACCCAGGTCAAACTTTTGCTAGGGTCAACTGAATCAGTTCGAGTGCGAGGTAGGTGCCTTGGGAAAAATGGACTGAGTAGGTATAGAATGGAGAGGGGTGTCGAGAGGTGGACAGTGGATTGCAGCTGTGGGGCGAAGGATGATGATGGAGAGAGAATGATGGCGTGTGATGTTTGTGGTGTGTGGCAACACACTAGGTGTTCTGGTATCAAAGACTCCGATTCTGTCCCATCCAAGTTTGTTTGTCAAAGATGCAGGAATTCCAACCGAAATACCAAAGCCAGTGGACACTGCAAGGATGAGACTGTTGCTGTTGGTAGCGGAAAGAGCTTGACTGCTCCTTTTGATGTTCGCTGAGGTTTTGAACGTTTGTAAAGGTTTATTATTTTTATTTTTATTTTTTAGGAGTTTTTTCCTCGGGCCAAAACAAATGTGTACATAAGAAATAGGCCAAGAAGATTGCATTAGGGCGGTCGACTTGTTTTTGGACTCCTACCTCCTTTTATATTGTACATATTCTACCAATGACAGTAGTCGTTAACAAGAAACAAGAAAATAAAATTAACACGAATGATCAAGAAAAAAACAGGTACCTAATTGCTGCATTACTTAAGTTTCTTTGTTTATTTCCTTGCCATTACTTGAGTCAAAACTTTCCTCCCATTTTCTTTATAATATTTCGATGGATACAATGACTGGGAGTTTGGATTTGAATCCTCTTCTTGCTAATTGAAGAGGTAATGTTACAGCCTTACAGGTTCGTGGCCTAAAATAAAGCTTTTAAAATGCTGTATCTATTCAAATAAACATATATATATATATATACACACACACACACACACACTCTAAAGTCAATTCACAAGAAAAGATAGTCATAAATCATATTAAGTGGTGTAATATTTGATCCTATTCCTACATTGAGTGGTGTAACTTCAGATGGCAAGCAAAGAGTAACTCTCTTTTTTATTGTTTTCAAGAGGACGAAATTCAGAGAGTTTACTGTTTTCAAGAGGGCGAAATTTAGAGAGAGGGGAGAGAGAGAAAACATTAGGCAAAGGTTAGAGAGCGCAAATGCAGTTTGATTCCAAATCTCTACGACAATTATAATATGACATGGTTGTTTTTCTACCCTTAGATTTAGTGAGGATTAATGGTCAAGAAAATATGTAACTATTTTAAAATTACATCACGTATAATTTAAACCCATATCATATAAGGGTATAACTTTATTCAAAATTCTAAAATGCATACAAAATGTATTGAGGAAGGGAAACCTTCCACTCATGTGCATGAGATCTTTTCTCAAACAAAGAAAAAGGTGCATGAGATCAATTAATCCTCTTGTTGACAATTACATCCATGACAAACCTTAGCACAAACTAAACAAATATTAGGCATGGCTGGTGATAATTAAGGGCCACCTAACGAGCCATGTTGGCTTATGCTACCAACAGAGGAGACCGCGACACTTAACGGGTTGGATGCCACATGTACTGTTGGTTGCTCCTTGTGGAAGTCATTTAATATGAATTGGAATAATTAAAAGATAGATGAGTTGATTTGAGGTGACTAACTTCCTAAATTTAGAGGAAAATTAGATTTTTTTATTATTTAATTTTCTACTTAATTTTTTCATTAACGGATTCAATTTACTTATATAGTCAATGATGAAATAATCTTATCTCAATCTAATCCTAAAAAATAGGAACCAATTTATATTTAAATACAAATTGAAAATAACTCAAAGTTGAACATAATTTATACTACTAATAAGGCAGAAATGACCAAATACCACAGTTGGCCAAAATTTTTAGCAATCTACCACTGTTTTGAAAATATTTAAGGAAATACCACTTTTTTGAAACTCGAGTTATACAAATTCGAGTTTTATAAAAAAGTGAGCTCAAATTTTCTGTCCCACTTTTCCTGCTCCATTTTATACTCCACAAATAAAAACTTGCCACATGTTCACCTAATTAATTAAATACTATTATTAATTAATAATTGTAGTATTAATAAGTCAATAATGGTAGTATTTAATTAATTAGATGAACATGTGATAAGTTTTTATTTGTGAAATATGAAGTGGAACAAGAAAAGTGGGACATAAGATTTGGACTCTAAAAACACTATTGTGGTACATGCTGAGGTGGATTTTTTAATTAAAAAGTGGCACATAAAACTCAAGTTTTTTAAAATCGAGTTCCTAGTAAAAAAAATCGCCCTTTTCAGGCTTGAGTTATTCAAAATTTAAAAACTTGAAGCTATGTGTAAATTTTTATTTGTACTCGAGTTTGTTAGGCTCGAGTACTGTGTATGACATACTAAAAGGAAAATGCAAAAAGAAGATGGTTGATTATATTACAAGCTGAAACATCAAATAAAACGCCAAATAAAATGCAAATACAAGAGCTCCTTCTCTTGCAGAAACTCAAATTGAAGCTGAGTCACTCTTTCTTTGCATCTTCGATCTGTTATGTTGACAAAGATCACACATTTTTTTCTTACTAAAACTTTACAAACAGCTCCTTCTCTGCTTGAAACATCAAAAAGCAGAGGCCATGTAAATGCACGACTTTTGCGAAAATCAATTATATTTTATTGTACTAGCAAATAGAGAAGATTAACAATGTTTGTTAATTTATATCAATGAACTGCGTTGACTAGATATCAGAGTGAGTGCCATGCATTTGTGAAATTATATCATACACAGTACTCGAGTTTTGCAAACTGAGTATCAATAAAAATTAAAACTTAAGTTCCATGTTCAAATTTGAAAATTTTTAAATAACTCGAGCTTAAAGAGGTCGAGTTTTGTTTAGAGGGTACTTGGTTTTACAAAATTCGAATTTGAAGTGGCATTTTTTAATTAAAAAAAATCCACCTCAGCGAGTGCCACGGTGACTATTTTTATGGAACTTGAATTTTCACAAACTCGAGTTTTAAAAAGATGGTATATTGCTAATTATTTTGCAAACAATGGTATATTGCTAAAACTTTCAGTCAACAGTGGTATTTGGCCATTTTGGCTATATTAATAACAGGATTCTCTGTTTAAGTTTCATCATTTTACATACTAAAATACTTTTAAATATAATGTTTAGAAAATTTAAATAATAGGGTTAAATATGTAAAATTACAGATCAAACACTCCTAAATTTTAGATAAATGAAAAAAAAAGTAGATTTTTTTTTTCCCTATATCTCTCTCACATAAGTTTTTTTTAGCTAACTTCTTTTAATTCAACCATAACCTCTTATCCACATCTCTTAAAATCAGGTACTTCTATCTCTTCTTAAAATCAGGTATTTCCATCTCTTAAATTTTAGTAACTGACTTGTCATTCAAAAGGAGAGATGTGCTATATCTACAACATTTTTACGAAATCTTCACAACAAATCTTAAATGGCAGGTTATTACTGTAGACACTCGATTTTGCAAACATAATTTAATCAATGAAGATGGCTAGAGTAACCATCCATATACCCGACATTTAGAGTTGCATTACATGCATTACTTCATTCATTGCACATCAAAAAAATGATCTTAAGGTTTTGATGGTCACGACGGTGTGTTCGATTTCCAAATCGGACTGTCAGATTGAAAGATATAATGATCAAGTTTGCACGGTCTGTATGCATTTTGTTTGGGTGGAATCGACCACGCATGATTAATTTAAATTAATTCTGATTGGTTAAACAATTAAAATTAATTAAATAATTTTATGATTGATTGTTAGTCAGTGTCAAAAATAGACTTGCTTGCATAAGAATAAAGTGGATAATCATATAACAAAGAAGTTGAGGATAATCAAGACTTTTTGGAATATTTATCTACAAGATAATTATCACTTTAAAGACCTGAATATTCGGTAAAAGTGATTAATTTTTAGAATATGGATTAAAAATGCGTCTAAGTACAATTCCCATCTAAAAAATCCTCAAAAAATGAGTCCAAATTGAACCAAAACTCAAACGCGGACTCAGTACCCAAGAGGGCCATTCGGCACTTTCCAAGTGCCAATTGGAACAAATTGTTGGCACGACCCGGGGACTCCTTGATTAAGATAAGACCTATCTTTTACAAATTTTTAGAGATAAGGATGCATTCCAATTTGTATATGATCTCATTTTTTAAGCATCCTAACCTCTATAAATAAAGGAAACAAATCAGAATTAAGGGCTCTTCTCTTCTGACTTTTCAATTCCCTTTACGATAAAAACGTCCTGAAGGCTTTTGCTTTAGGAACTTCTTTTTTGTAAGTAAAATATTTTAGGCTTCAAAGAGGTGAACAAATTTCTTTGAATCCTAAAATATTCTTTTGTTAGAAAAGCACGTTCATGCAAGAGGTATTCTATTTTTCTTCTTTCATTAATTTTGGTTATTGTTTGATGCATGAATATGTTTAGCATATTTTTATTATGTTTAGTTCTTGATATGGTTACTATGCTTAAATACATTGCTAGAATTTTCTTTAACATGTGCTTAGGTGATTGTTTATTGTAACTATTTTTCTTAAGTTTCAAAATCTGCAATGGCTAATAAAAATTCTTTTATGAAAACTAAAAATTGATCTGTATTTTCATATATGATTTTCTCTAAGCTCAAAAATTGATCTGTATTTTTCAGACCTAGTTTTTTAGTGAAAAACTGATCTGTATTTTCAGATTTTATTTTCTCCAAACACAAAAACTGATTTGTATTTTTCATTAAATACAGATTTGATATTTTCTAAACAAAAAACTGATTTGTATTTTCATTAAATACAGATCTAATTTTTTAGACACAAAAACTTATCTGTATTTTCATTAAGGGTAAACTACGTAATTGGTCCCTATCTTATACACTATATTTCAATTTGATCCCTAACCTTTCAATTGTGTCAATTTGGTCCCTAACCTTTTAGTATTGTGTCAATTTAGTCCCTACAGTTATCTTTTAGATGAAAATTTATGATGTGTCTAATGGTCAAAACAAAAAATTAGCTTACGTTGATGAGACAATGAACTTAAATTTTATTTTAGCCGTTTGTCATGTTAGCAATTTTCATCTAAGATATAACATCAGTGACTAAATTGACACGACATTGAAAGGTTAGGGATCAAATTGACACAATTGAAAGGTTAGAGACTAAATTGAAATATGATGTAAAGGTTAAGGACCAAATATGTAGTTTACCCTTTCATTAAATATAGATCTGATTTTTTAGAAAAAGTTTTCTTTGTTACAAAATTGCTGAATTTGAAATTTAAAAGAAGGAATTGAAAGTTAGGTTGAAGTCTTGTTTTTTTTTTTTTTTTTTTTTTAATATATGATGCATCTATAATAAATTTATCTCATGAATGTGGATCCTCTTTCAAAAGTCTTTTTTTTTTTTTTTTTAATTTTTTTTACATCAAAAAAATAGATCCAATTTTTCTTGATAAAATCACTTAAAAAAAAAAAAAAAAACTTTACACAACAAATCTGATACTTTTTAACAAAAATCTTATTCTTTCTTTTACATAAAAACAAATATGATTTTTCTTTACAAATCTAATTTTTTTTATTCACAAAACAGATTTGATTTTCTTCACAAATCCAATTTTTTTATTCACAAAACATATATGATTTTCTTTACAGATCCAATTTTTTTTATTCCCAAAACAGATCTGAATTTTTTTGAAAAAGAGGACACATCCATAAGGCAAATTTATTTGAATTAATTTTGTCAAGTGTGCGTCGTGTGTGTTCAACATATCATTTAACATCATGCAAAAAAGGGGTATATTGGTCATTAGAGTCTAGAAGACCAGACTCTGTTTGAGCGGAATAGGTGCCTAACACCTTTCCATTTTGTAACCTAGCCCCCCAAGCTTAAGGTTTTTGGATAGGTAGATTATTGTTTTGTCTATTTAATTTTGGTAAATTGTAACTAGGACCAAAGCTTTGTATAGATTGTAACTAGGACCCAAAGCCTTGTAAGTTTTAATTTACCAAAATTGTACTTGTCTTGATTCAATCAATGACATTTGGAGAATTTTGAACATGTATCTATATTTATTTTTTCTTATTTTTTGTATATAAAAAAATAAGTGGCGACTCCACACCACTTACCCAAAAAGAGAGGTTCCATTTAAAAGCACTTAAATCTCTTTTTTGAGAGCACCCAATTTTTTGGTCTCTCACAGTGGCGACTCCATTAGAGATGTCAAGGGCTTAGCTTTATGTTAGACTTTAATTGACCAACTATATACCCTTGTCTTTTGCATGATATTGTTGTTTGTTTGTTTGTTTATTTATGTCTTGAGATGTTTGTATGATATTTTTGTTTGTGTTGTCATGTTTTTTTTATTAAGAGCTTTCCCTAATTGTCATAGTGTATGCCATTAAAAAAATATATGTATGCACCCATCTCAACATATGGTGCTAGTAACCATGGATCACTGGTCTTCATTAGATTCGGGTACCCAGTGGTGAACTCATCAACTCATAGCCCAAAGTCACTGTATCACTTCTTGTTGATTGTAAAAGATAGACCATGCCGTTTGGATCAACATAATGTTCATTACATTACAAGTCAGGAGGTGTAACATCCTAGCTATGGAAAACAATGAAACAACAAACCCACCCATAGACTTAGAACCTACCCTTAGGCTGGTCCATGTTAAAATTGCATTGCATGTTGTGTGTGTTTGTTTGGATGATTGATTGATTTAGATGGGGACCTAGCTTTGATTGACCCAACCAAGCCTGTTCTTAGAGGAGAATTTGATCAAAGGGAAGACTCCAAAGAGAATCCAAGGACGGCACTCAAGCTAGCAGTTCCAGTTCCAAGCCCATCATATTGAGGACTGTCAGTATAGAAGGCACTCTACAGTGGGAACATCACAATCCTGTGATTGACTTACAAGACAACTCAAGCCACAAGAAGTCCGAAGACTCCATCACCATGGTAGAAGGGGAAGAACTTTCGAACACTGAAGAACTCATGAACACTCAAGAGCTATTGAATACTGAATGTTCAAAATGGGTATGAAACACCCTTGAACGTTTAGACCCTAAATTACAAATTATCAATTCAAGCTTATTATCAAACAATTAATGTGCGGAACATGAACATAAGCCAAACACAGAATTGATAAATAATCTAAGCCAAATATAAACACATCCATAGCAGTAAATAAATGGCAAAGATAAAGGAAAGGAAGATGCAAACACACAGACAACATACGATGTGTTATCGAAGAGGAAACTGAAGCCCTCGGCGTAAAACCTCTTCGCCGCCCTCCAAGCAGTGAATAATCTACTAAATAATGTAGTTGGGATACATGAACAGTAGAAGACCCTCCAAGCCTAATCTACCTAGTGTACCTAGGCCCTCTAAGCCTCTTGCTCCAATGAGGTCGCGTCGAACCTATTTCTTCTTTAGTTTACCGGATTCCGCTATAAACCATGGCATCAACCAAAAGACATTGGTTCCTTCCTAATTGCTTCCCAAAAGCACAAATAAACCTTTTCACGGATATGGGTATGGTGAGAAAAGGATTTGGCTAAGGACCTCTCAAGGATGTAGTAATGGAGAGGAAGAGAGTAGAGGAATTTGAAAAGTCTCTAAGGTAAAGATTATGGATGAATTAATCTGGTTTTTCTCTAGGGTTTCTCTCACAAAATTCTCTTTGGAAGCTCTCTCTATTTGGTGGGTATAAGGGTCTATATATAGTGGTGAATGTTTGGAATACGAAGAGACAGTTTTTCCCAAACAGGGTGGTTTGGCAGCTTGGCCTGGCGACTGGTCTGAGTCGCGAGTTCCAGCCACGAGTTAATTGCCTGGCCAGCTTGAGACTTTTGTCCTGTAGTGCACCAGTTGACATAATGCTTCAGCTTCCTGCATGCTTGGCACGTGACTCTCATCCTGCGAGTTCCAGTGTGAGTCCCTGTTTCTTTGCGCATTAAGGAACATTTCTTCACACTTTCTCACACACTACCCTTACAATAATCCCACATAAATACAGGGTTACTAAATGCTAAAATACAAGCAAATTTGGCACGAAATAAAGCCAACAAGATGGTTGATTAAATTCAATCTTACAAACACCATGGTAGCTAGTTAAATCCAGCTGAGAGAGGACATGAACCTTATGGTACAACAATTTCAAAACTTGAAGAGTGGCCAAGAAGAGAACAAGACTGACCATAATCCTCCAACCATGGAGAGTGAGAAGAAGATTGAGAGGATAAACAAAATGGAAGAGATGATCAAGAGAGCTTGCAAGATGGAAGACCTCATGGACTACCAATCACTCTCACTTTTCCTTGATGTGACACTGCCTCCCAAGTTCAAGATGCCAACCTTGGACAAGTTCGACGGGATTGGTTGCCCAAAGTCTCATTTGAAGATGTATATGAGGGCCGCAGCCCCTAGAAGCAATTGAAGAACTACTTGCTCAAATGTTTTAAAACACCCTAACTGAGGCTGCTCTTAGGTGGTTCCTCAACCTAGATGATGCTAGAGCAAGGAGTTGGGAGGACATCTGCTGTGAGTTTCACAATGAATACAAGTACAACATAGAAGTGGATGTGACAAGGAGAGACTTGAAGACCACTAAACAATAACTGAAGGAGTCCTTTTCCGCCTTCATAACCAAATAGAGAGCCAAGGCAGCCCAGATGATCACAAGACCTAGTGAAGAAGAGCAAATCCAAATGGTGGTGAAGAATTTGTTACCCATATTCCACAAGCATCTTTTTTCCTAATACTTTATGAACTTCAAAGCCTTGGTTATAACTGGTACTCAAGTGGAAGATGCTATCAATAATGGCATGTTAAAGAATGAAGAAGGCTTCATTTTTGAGAAAGTTGTAACTCACACCACCAATGAGGCAATCATTGTTGTGGTTCCCCAAACATCATCAACTATCAATTCTAGGCCTCGAAGGAAGTTCAATGAACTCCAGATGCCTATGAGCCAATTGTTTGAAAAGCTCAAACTTGAAGGGCATCTTTGCCCACTTGAACCTCAACCTCCTCCAAGCCCACTGCCTAAAGGTTACAAGTCACATGAGTTTTGCAAATATCATCAAGAACCTAGCCATCAAATAGACAAATGCATCAATCTATCACATGCCATTCAAAATCTGATTGACAAAACAAGTCATTACTCCGCCATCATCGGCCAACCATCCAAACTTTGCTTGAATTTCATCTTACAAGTTTTTAGATTGGCTCTTGGTTTTATTGTTTATTTAGCATTTTCTTTTTAGTTGGTCATTTACTCAATAAAATCCATGTTGTGTTTGATGCATTTGATTCATCATGTTGTTCATATGTATATAAAAAATTCATAAAAATAAAAATAAAAAATTCTTTTAGACTGGGGGCATTGGGCATTTTTAGTAACCTTTTCCTAAAAACCCTTTTTGTTCTTTCAAAGACTCCAAGATTTTCCCAAAGCCTCCCTTTCAAAGACTCCATATTTTTTTCAAAAGCCTTCTTTTCAAGAGAATACAAGAAAATCCATTTGATAAAACGTTTTCCAAATCATGATGATTAATTTCTCTACCAATCAAGTTGTTCCAAGGAGGGATTTAACTTCATTCAATATGTAAGGACTTTTGCTAAACATTTAGAATATGAGAAGAAAAGGTCCTAATAGGCAATCAAAGAAATTCGTCCATTCATCCAAATTTCTCAAACCACATACACTCAATCCCAATCTCTACAGAATTTTTCACATCATTGGAGTATTTATACTTCTATTCCAAGAATAATTTATTAAAAGAGTTTTAGTCGTTGTGCTTACAAGAGAGCATCACTAGGGATAGGAGGCTGCCTTCGGTAACCATATTATTCCTTGACACCTATTACAATAATTATCCATTGCTAGCCAACTTGAGCCTTTAAACATTTAGCCTATTTTTCAATGAACCCACTAAAAACTTAAACCTTGGGTGGGAAAATTAAGTATGCATGCTTAAATCTCAAGATGAGGAAGTGTTGACCTTATGGATTCAGTACCACTTGGTAAGATCCTCAATGAAGACAATGAGATCGATGAAGAGTTCATCAAGTTCAGAAAAGAGAGAGTTCATCAAAGAAAGGGATAATTCACTCCATCAAGCTAGAAAGGAAGGAAATCCATCAAGGAGAAATAAGATTTTGAGAAAGCATCAAACTATGAGAAAAAAGAGAAGGCCATCAAGCTAGAAAAGACTTCAACCAAAAAAAGAAAAAAAGAAAAAAAAGAGAGAGAAGTGAATGGAAGAATTTTCATCAAGTTGTGAGAGAATATTGATTCATCAAAAGACACAAGAGACATGAGATTCATCAAAATCAAAATTCAATCAAGTTGAGGAAGATGAGGAAAAGAAAAAGTAAGATACATTTCATCAAAAAAAGTGTGTTCAATCAAGTCAAGAAAAATGAAAATGCATTAGAAAGGATAAGAGGCTATCAAGGAAAAATGCAAATTTATCCAAGAAAGATGGAAGTTTGTCAAATTGAAAGAAACAAAAAATGTAGTTGAGGGAAAGCCAATAAAATTCCCAAAAAAAAAAAGGAAGAAGCTCACTAGGTTGAAAACCTGAAAGGGCAGTTTAGGCAAAAATTAGAACAAAAAAAAAAAGAAAAAAAAGCTCACTAGGCTGAAAACCTGAAAGGGTGGTCTAGGCAAAAGTTAGAGCCAAAAAAAAAAAAATAAAAGGAAAAACAAAAAGAAGAGAAAAGCTCGCTAGGCTGAAAATCCAAAATGGTAGACTAAGCAAAAATTAGAGCAAAAAAAAAAAAAAAAAAAAGAAAGAAAAAGAAGAGCCTGCTAGGCTGAAAATTCGAAAGGGCGGTTTAGGCAAAAAATTAGAGCAAAAAAAAAAAAAAAAAAAAAAAAAAAAAAATCTTTCAAAAAATGAGAGTGAGTGATTTGATCACCATAAGACAGGATTCTAAGAAGGCTAAAAAGAGGAAGTTGTCAATCTTAAAAAAAAAAAAAGAAAAAAAAAAAAAAAAACCAAGACCAAATGAAAGGAATCAATGAAGACCAATGAGAAGATGATGAATGTGACAAGGATTTTAGCACAAGTGTCAATGATGGAAGATGTGGAAAAAATCTTCCAATGCTTGAATTTAAAGTATTGCATAATTGGGGAAATATCATAAGGGTTTTGAGCCTTTTATATCGTTCCTTTCAATAACCTAAACCCGGCCTACATTACAACCTTTGAATAAAGACCTCCTTGAAGTCTTGCTGATTGAAAGCACACATTTAGCTCTGATAATATTTTTTTTAAGCTCCAAACACTCACTATGTTTGCTTCCAACAAAAAATAACTCTCAAGAGAACAAATTTCCAAATTCTCAAAAATTTTCAAATCTTCAAACTTAGGATTTTCCATTTTCTTGCTTGTTCCCAACCTATGTGATTCCCAAGCATTTTATTTCTTTGATTATCTTTGAAGACTTAATCTAAAAATTTTCAAAATGAAGAAGCAAATTTGATTACATGTTTTTAATGATTTCAAATCCTTCCTAGCCAATGAGATCGAATTAACAATTGAGCATCATGATTGGTCAAAGAGGTTTTTCAAAGGATTACCTTTTGTTCATTTGAAAAAGATAAAATTTCAAAAAATCTCATTCTAAGTGAATTGCTTTTTTTCAAAAAAAGAAAAAAAGAAAAAAGAAAAAAAGAAAAAAAAAGAGAGACTCATTTAAGAAAAAATTCATTTTTCAAAAAAAAAAAAAAAAAAGGAATTTTTCAAAAAAAAATTCAAAAAAAAAAAAAAATCATTTTTCGAAACTTTTTTTCGAACTACATCTGGACTTGATCCTCTATGAAAGAGGTATCTAGGCAGCCTTTTCAAAGGCCCCGTGATAATCACCCAAAAAGAAACTTCATTTCAAAAAAGAAGATTTTTCAAAACTTCATTTTTCAAAACTTTTTTTTCGAACTACGTTTAGACCTGATCCTCTATGAGAGAGGTATGTAGGCAGCCTTTTCAAAGGCCCAATTACAATCACTAAAAAAGAAACTTCATTTCAAAAAAGAATATTTTTCAAAACATCATTTTTCAAAACTTTTTTTCCGAATTACATTTGGACCTAATCCTCTATGAGAGAGGTACGTAGGCAGCCTTGTCAAAGGCTCGGTCACAATCACCCAAAAAAGAAACTTCATTTCAAAAAAGAAGATTTTTTTAAAATTTCATTTTTCAAAACTTTTTTTCGAACTATGTTTGGACCTAATCCTCTATAAGAGAGATACATAGGTAGCCTTTCTAAAGGCCTAATCATAATCACTAAAAAAAACATTTTTTTCAAAGGCTCAAAATCAAAACATTTCTTTGTGTGAATTTAGGCTAGGGGCATTTGTTTTGCATTAAGCATATCATCAATTTTCTGTGCAAGCATGTCTAAACTAGGGGCATTGGCCAAAACATTTTTTTATAATAACTAATTACTAACAAGCTCATGGAAAGAATCTTTTGTAGGAGGTAGACATGGATCTTACATCTACTTAACAATTACCATCAATCTTCAGTTTAGATGCTACCATCATTCTAGCAGTCCTTGTTTTGCCCAGTTTTGTGATTTTGATATTGTTTTTCTCAATTTTTTCTTATTTGAAGGTCCACTACACTTTAAGATTTTTCAAAATTCACATTGATAGTTGAACTAGGGGCATTCGGCCATGCCTCATTCATTTTCAGAAAAAAGAAGAAAATCATCATTGTAAAGTTGTTATTTACAATTATGTATTTTGTTGGCTTTTATTCTGTGCCAAATTTGATTGTAATTGTTTTTTAATCTTTTATACCTTGTATTATTGTGGGATTTCATTGTAAGGGTTGTGTGATAGAGAGAGAGTGTGAAAACTTAAGCATTTGAAAATTGAAGATTTCTTGCGAGTATGTCGCGACTTAGCTTCTCGCGAAGTGACGCATGTGCCATGCACATGTTGGAATGCGAAGAGTCAGGCCAGGTGGAGATAGCTGTGTCTTGCGAGTATCTCGCGGGTAAGGCCTTCCTGCGAGACACCCGTAAGGTAATCTGTTCTGCCAGCCTGAGTCACACTTTCTGTACCTACACTATATATACCCTCATTACCCACAAATGTTGAGGAGTGCTTCAAAAAGAAAACCCTAGCCAAACACATTGAGAATTAGAGATTGTCCTCCCCACATTTCTCTATACACTTGCTTGTGGTATTTCCTCAACTCTTCCCTCTTCATTTTCCATACCATTGAGAGGTTGATAGCCCAAACACTTACCACATCCTTTGAGAGTGATGAGTGATGTTTTGGTGTTGTTGGGAAGCATTGGAAGAAGCCAAGGATGGCATATGCAACATGGAGCTTGTTGTGGGATTTAGAGTGCTAGACAAGACAAGGTTCTGAGAAGCCTTGTTGGAGTAGGAGCTTGGAGGGCTTAGTTACATCAGGTAGATTAGGCTTGGAGGGTCTCTTGCTAGCCCATGTATCCCAACTGATTGTCTTGTGGGTCAATTTCCGCTTAGAGGGCGGTGGAGAGGTTTTTCGCCGAGTTCTTCGGTTTCCTCTTCGATAACACATCGGCGTGTTATCTTGTATTTGCATCCTTCTTCGCTACTCTTTTACATTATGTTATACTGTTGTGTTGCTTAGTTTTTGTATTAGAGTAGCTTGTTTGTTTATCCGCTCGCATTTACACCATTCCGCACTTAGTATTAAGTAGGTATAAAATCTATTGAGCCGTAATTTTTATTTGGGGTCTAAACAGCTCTTGTGTTTTCAACACATTTTCGAGCTTTCAATCATCATCATCTTTTCAAAAAAAAAAAAAATCAAGATTTCCAAAAATCATGCATCAATTTCTAAACTAGGGGCATTCGGCCATGCCTCATCCATTTTGAAAAAAAAAAGAAATCATATTTCCCTCAAAAGTCAAGGTTTTCAAAATCATACTTCAATTTGTAGACTAGGGGCATTCTGCTATGCCTCATTCAGGTAAGATACCCATGACAAGACCTGTCAGGTAAATTCAAACTTTTGCATAACAAAGCATCATCAGGTAAACTCTAAACTTTTCTGAATCAAGCTCTTACAAGAATAAGTCCATACATATCAAAGTCATCAAATACAAAGATCAAAGAATGGTAGTTCATGAGTTATACAAATTAACTAACTAGAAATCAACTCTTGTTTTTCTTGCAGGAAATTAAAAGAGGAAAAATCTCCTGAACTTCAATTTTCAGAGGACAATTCTCCTAACAAAATTTTAAAAGGATAAATCTCCTAAAATATTTTTCAAAATGGAATAATCTTCAAAAATAAGATTTTCAGAAGGACAAATCTCCTAACAAACTTTTCAAAGGATAAATCTCCTAAAAAAATTTCAAAAGGATAAATCTCCTAAAACATTTTTCAAAAATGAAAAATCTCCTAAAATCAAAATTTCAAAAGGATAAATCTCCTAAAACATTTTTCAAAATGGAATAATCTTCAAAAATAAAATTTTCAAAAGGACAAATCTCCTAACAAACTTTTCAAAGGATAAATCTCCTAAAAAAATTTCAAAAGGATAAATCTCCTAAAACATTTTTCAAAAATGAAAAATCTCCTAAAATCAAATTTTCAAAAGGACAAATCTCCTAAAAAAAAAATTCAAAGAATACATCTCCTAAATTTTTTAAAAGGATAAATCTCCAAAACAAAATTTCGAAAGGAAAAATCTCCTGAACAAATCTTTGAAGGACAAATCTCCATGAGCAAATCTTCAAGGGATAAATCTCCTATTCAAAATTTTCTCCATGAACAGATTTTCAAGGGATAAATCTCTTATTCAAATTTTCAAATGACATATCTTCAAAAAGGGATAAATCTCCTACACTTCAATCTTCAATGGATAAAATCTCCATGAATATATCTTCATAAAGGAAAAATCTTCTGAATAAATCTTCAAATGACAAATCTCCATGATTAAATCTTCAAAATGGGATAAATCTCCTACACTTCAATCTTCAAAGGACAAATCTCTATGAACACATCTTCATAAAAGGAAAAATCTCCTAAATAAATCTTCAATGGACAAATTTCCATGAACACATCTTCATGAAAGGAAAAATATCCTGAACAAATCTTCAAAGGACAAATTTCCATGAACACATCTTCATGAAAGGAAAAATCTCTTGAACAAATCTTCAAAAAGGGAAAAATCTCTTGAACAAATCTTCGAAAGGAAAAATATCTTAAACAAATCTTCGAAGGACAAATCTCCATGAACACGTCTTCATGAAAAGGAAAAATCTCCTGAACAAATTTTAAAAAATGAATGATGAAAAATTTTCAAAGGACTTCATAAAAATCAATGGTTTTTCCTTTTGAAGAGAAAATTCAATTCTTAAATTAAAAAAAAAAAAAAACAAGAAGAATCACACATCTCAAAATGATGGAACAATAAAGCACTAGTAATTTAAAATCTAATCCCGAACTTTTGGTCTTTTGCAGGCAAAGCCCAGATTCAAGTTACAAGGTAGAGAAACCGTTTGGTTATCTTCCATTCAAAATCAAGGTAGAGAAGCCCTTTGGTCGTCCTAATTCAAGATTGAGATAGAGAAGCCTCTCAATCGCCCTATGTTCCAAGGTAGAGAAGCCCCTTGGTTACCTTTTATTCAAGATCGAGGTAGAGAAGCCCCTTGGTTGTCACAATTCAACATTGAGATAGAAAAGTCTCTTAATCACCCTAGGTTCCGAGGTAGAGAAGCCTCTTGGTTAGCTTTCATTCAAATTGAGGTAGAGAAGCCCCTTGGTCGTCACAATTCAAGATTGAGATAGAAAAGCCTCTCAATGACCCCAGGTTCTGAGGTACTTTGGTTATTCATATCGAGGTAGAGAAGCCCCTTGGATACCTTCTATTTAAGATTGAGGTACAGAAGCCCCTTGATTGACACCACATGCAGATTGAGATAGAAAATCCTCTCAATCCACCTTCAATTCAGACTAAGATAGAGAAGCCTCTCAGTCATCTCAAATTTCAAGATTCATTTCAAGTTTATTAGTTATCAAGTAGGTCAAGTATTTCTAATTTTCATTTTTTCAAAACAGCAAAACACTAGTTTTATGTTCCCAAGGTTTTAGGTTTTAGGACTAGGTAATCTTTGAAAAGTCAACCTTAATTAAATCATGGCTGCTAAAATCAGTGTCTTTATTTTACATTGACATTCACTTTTGCAAGCTCTGTCAATGAGGGGCATTTTGTAGACAGTCGATTTTGCACCCATAATTTAATCAAGGAAGATTGTTCAAGTGACCGAACCCGACATTTAGAATTGCATTACATGCATTAATTCATTCATTGCACATCATAAAAATGATATTGAGGTTTAGATGGTCACAATGGTGTGTTCGATTTCCAAATCGGACCGTCAGATTGAAAGATATCATATGATCAATTTTGCACGATCTACATGCATTTTGTTTGGGTGGAATCGACCATGCATGATTAATTTAAATTAATTCTAATTGGTTAAAAAATTAAAATTAATTAAATAATTTTGTGATTGGTTGTTGGTCAGTGTCAAAAATAGATTTGCTTGCATAGGAATAAAGTGGACAATCTGATAACAAAGAAGTTGAGGATAATCAAGACTTTTTGGAATATTTTTCTACAGGATAATTATCACTTTAAAAACTTGAATATCCAGAAAAAGGGATTAACTTTTAGAATACGGATTAAAAATGCGTCTTAGTACAATTCCCGGCTAAAAAATCCTCAAAAAAGGAGTTCAAATTAGACCAAAACTTAAATACGGACTCGGCACCCAAGAGGGCCATTCGGCACTCTTGGAGTGCCAATCAGCACATGAAAAGTTTCGATTACCACTTTCCAAGTGTCGATTGGCCTAAACTGTTGGCACGGCTCGGGGACTCCCTGATTGAGATAAGGCTTATCTTTTACGATTTATTAGAGATAAGAACGCGTTCCAATTTGTATTTGATATCATTTTTTGAGCATCCCAACCTCTATAAATAGAGGAAACAAATCAGAATTAAGGGCACTTTTCTTCTCGCTTTTCAATTCCCCTTACGTTAAAGATGTTCTAGAGGCTTTTTCTTTAGGAACATCTTTTTTGTAAGTAAAGTATTTTAGGCTTCAAGGAGGTGAACAAATTCGTAAAATATTCTTTTATTAAAAGAGCACGCTCATGCAAGAGGTATTCTATTTTTCTTCTTTCTTTTCTTCTTTCATTAATTTTGGTTATTGTTTGATGCATGAATATGTTTAGCATATTTTTATTATGTTTTGTTCTTGATATGGTTACCATGCTTAAGTACATTGCTAGAATTTTCTTTAACATGTGCTTAGGTGATTGTTTATTGTAACTCTTTTTCTTATGTTTCAAAATCTACAATGGCTAACAAAAATTCTTTTATGAAAACCAAAAATTGATCTGTATTTTTAGATCTGATTTTCTCTAAGCTCAAAAATTGATCTGTATTTTTTAGATTTGGTTTTTTAGTGAAAAACTTATCTATATTTTCAGATCTGATTTTTTCTAAACACAAAAATTGATTTGTATTTCATTAATTACAGATCTAATTTTTTAAACACAAAAACTGATCTGTATTTTATTAAATACAGATCTGATTTTTTAAGAAAAAATTTTCTTTGTTACAAAATTGCAGAGTTTGAAATTTAAAAGAAGGAATTGAAAGTTAGGTTGAAGTCTTTTTTTTTTTTTTTTTAATATACGATGCATGTATAATAAATTTATCTCATGAATGTGGATCCTCTTTCAAAAAGTATTTTTTTTAATTTCTTTTACATAAAAAAAAAAAAAAAACAGATCCGATTTTTTTTGATAAAATTACTTTATTTTTTATTTTTTATTTTTATAACTTTACACAAAACAGATCTGATACTTTTTAACAAAAATCTTATTCTTTCTTTTGCATAAAAACATATTTGATTTTCTTTACAAATCCAATTTTCTCGAAAAAGAGGACACATCCATAAGGAAAATTTATTTAAATTAATTTTGTCAAGTGTGTGTCGTGTGTGTTCAACATATCATTTAACATCAAGCAAAAAAGGGATATATTCGTCATTAGAGTTTAGAAGACCAAACTCTGTCTGGGTGGAATGGGTGCCTAACACATTCCCATTCCATAATCTAGCCCTTGAGCTTAGGGTTTTTGGATTGGTAGATTAGTGTTTTGTCTATTTAATTTTGGTAGATTGTAACTAGGACCAAAGCTTTGTATTCTTTTGCATAGATTGTAACTAGGGCCCAAAGCCTTGTAAATTTACCAAAATTGTACTTGTCTTTATTCAATCAATGACATTTGGAGAATTTTGAACATGTAACTATATTTATTTTTTCTTATTTTTTGTATATAAAAAATAAGTGGCGACTCCACACCACTTACCCAAAAAAGAGATGTGCCCGTTAAAAGAACCTAAATCTCTTTTTTAAGAGCACCCAATTTTCCAGTCTCTCACAGTTACTGGTTGTTATAGTTAGGGCAACAAAGTAGTCTTAGTGTTAGGTTCAAATTTGAACTAATAACAACTAACCACCTATGATTTGTTGAGAAAATGTTGTGGACGTAGCACCTTTCTCCTTTTGAATGACAAGTTAGTTACTAAAATTCAAACATAAATAAATGCCTCTCTTCCTTTGTTTAATCTAAAAAAAAAAAAGGGCAAATAACACTCCCCTCCCTTGAGGTTTGGAAAAATGACACTCACCCCCAAACTTAAAGGAAAAAAACATTTTCCCCCCTTTGACATTTATTTATCTAAACTCTGTTAAATTGGCATTAAAAATGTTGTGCACTAACGTACCCTTTGGTTAATAATGTATTCCTAAAATTGACTCTGAAAGTTTTTTATATTGATAAGTGACTTTGAAAATTTCAAACTCATTTTTAAACAATAAAAGCTTGAAAGCTTCAGCAAATTGTTTTATTTCATAAATTTTGATCCAAAGTGTTAGAGAGATGAGCGATTAAAAAATCTAAGAGGATCATCAAACTTTAAAAAATCAATTGAAAAGGTGCTATAAGAGACTAAAAAATTAACATAAGCAACATGTTTTATAATATGCTTTATATTCCGTTACTAATATTAACAGAAGGGGGGGAGTGTTATTTTTTTTAAATCTCAGGGGGGGAGTGTTTTTTCCTTTCAAGTTTGGGGGTGAGTGTCATTTCTCTAAACCTCAAGGGAGGGGAGTGTTATTTGCCCAAAAAAAAAATTGTTTCTCTCAGAAGAAGTGGTTCTTTCCTATAAGGTAATTTTTTTTTAGTGTTTTATTTTTATTTTTATCATTTTATTGCTCATATGATTTTTAGTTGCTTCTTTTTCTTTTATTTTTCTAAAAATTTTTGAAACTAAACCAAAACAGGCCTCATCACACACACAAAGCGATGACTAGTTTCAGATAATACCTTAATATGCAATTGAAAAATTATTTAAATATCAAAATTTGAATTGGTAAGTTGATGAGACATAATATATATGAACAGTGAACAATAACACATATATGAACAGTAAAGACTATGTTTGGTTGGAGTCTAGATGAAATAAAAGAAAATAAGGGGGAGGGAAGGAAAACTATTTTCCCTTTTCTCTCTCCCTCTTCTTTTCTTACTTTTTATCTGTCGTACCCCTATTTTGCCAAACGTAATGTAACATTTTCGACTGCAAAGTTGTAGGAAGCGTCGGCTAATGGACTAGCTATAGTGCATTGACCCCGTACACGAACAAAATTAAAGAAAAAGAAAAAAAAAAAATGGTACCAATACCACACTCGTGGAGTTACAGTACTCAGACATGCATTTGGAATATGAGTGACACCAGCACCACTTGAGTTAGGCGTGTGCATAGCACTATATAAAGAAGTGTTGAATTTCACGCGCAATTCCAACTTTGACTGGAAAATAAGTTTCCACCACTTCACTTTCACTGGACAAGAAAAGATGGGCCAGATCTTCCTTTCTCAATGGAAGCCAGCTGCATGCACTTTTTAATCCCACCACCCCCATTTTCATTTGCCTTTCACTGTTGTCTTTCCTTACATCGGATTGAGATCATCCCCACTTTCATTTGCCTTTCACTGTTGTCTTTCCTTACATCAGATTGAGATCTAAGGTATTGCACGTACCTAAACTTTCATAAAAGTTTGATTTTCATCTTTGAAATTTCAAAAATTCGTTATTTGTCCCTATGCTTTACAAAATATTTTCCTTTTCATTATTCTATCTATATTCGTTAGTTTATATCCTATGTAGCCTAATAAAATGATGATGTGATATCTGACTTGGGCCATATTATTTTATTTATAAAATTATGGACACATGGCAAAGAGTTATTGACACATATAGATTAAAAAAATAGGGTCAGATTTTAGTGTAAGCATTTATCAAGACCTAAAATAAAAATTCAAAACACCAAAATATCAAAATCCTTAATATATAAGCCGACTATTCATCTCCTCCAATCTTTCACTGACGGCACCGATTCAAGCTCTCTATTCTTTGGTAACCACCACCCACCCATGTCCTCATTGGTTTCATTTCCATCCATCCAAATGTTCATCCTTTTTTTTTTTAATGATGACGAGCACTAGAGAAAGAAGAAGGGTCGGGGATGACGACGATGACAACAAAGTAGTGGGTTTCTTAGCAACCAAAAAACAGTGGCATTTTACGCATTACAAAGACTTTCATTGTTGTCCATAAAAAAGGAGATCTGCTGTTTTCTTAAAAAAAAAAAAAAAAGAAAAAAAAGAAAAGAAAAAGAAAACCTTCCTCCATTCACGACTCACAAACCTACGGAAGAAAACCATCAAAATATCAAAAACAAATGAAAGATCTTTGAAATTTTTTTTTTTTTTTTGATAAAAGATCTAAGAAGTTTTGGTTGGACGTCATTGGAGATGGACAACTTAAATTGGGATTTTTTTTTTCTTTTAATGTTTTGGTGTTTTAAGTTTTTATTTTAAATCCTAATAAATTCTTAACATTATGAGATGGAATTTTTTTTTTTTTAAATGCCTTGTCAGTTTGTAAGGATGCCATGTCACAAAATATTTAATCTACGTGTGCCAATAACTCTTAGCCATATGTCCATAATTTTAAGAGAGGTGCTATGTCCAAAACATTTTCACAACAAATCATAGGTGGTTAAATTATTATTGGTTCAAATTTGAACCTAAGACTAAGATTACTTTTTTGCCCCAACAATAACAACCAGTAACAACTTGCCACTTAGGATTTGTTGTAAAAATGTTGTGAAAATATTGTGAAAATGTTGTGGACATATCATTTCTCATAAATAAAATCATTTGGTCCAAGTTAGCCAGTTTGTAAGGATGCCATGTCACAAAATGTTTAATCCATGTGTGCAATAACTCTTAGTCATATGTCCATAATTTTATAAATAAAATCATTTGGTCCAAGTTAAATACTATGCATCATTCTAATAGGTCATATAGGACATAAATTAACAGACATCGACAAAAGGATGAAAAGTAGAACATTTTGTAAAGTTTAGGGACAAAAAACGAATTTTTGAAAGTTTAAGGATAAAAAACAAACTTTTATAAAAGTTTAAAGACCAAAATGATATTTTACCCATATAGATATCAACCCAGTTGCTCACACATTATTAATTTATTATTAGCCAAACTAAGGGAAGTCAAATTAGTAAATTCAACAGATAAAAGTTCAAATTCTTTAATTTATTTATTTATAAAAATTAAAGTTTCAACTTCTAGTAATTATTAATTAAATAATTTGTTGTCTTGCCACTCCTAGAAACTTCCATGTCAAAGCGAGGATATCAATCTTAATATCCTAATTAAATTTCTTCAAAGAAATTTATTTAATATTTCCAAAGTGATGTTCTCTAATTCTCACATAAATGATGGACCACATAATGATATAATTAGTAAGAATTACTATTATTTTAAAGAAGAGAGCATTGCTTTTGAAATACTTAATAAAAACTCTAAGTTTTTATTTTTTATTTTATTTTTTTAGAGTTTCAACCTATGCCGTTCGCTCCTGATAATAGCTTTTTATCATTAGACCAAGACATCAATCAGTTTTTGGTGTAGGCAGGAATTGAACCCCAGTTCTTTTATTCAACCATAAAAAACTTTACCAGTTGAGCTAACTAGAATCCACATAAATACTCTTAGTTAGTCTAGAGATAAATCTTAGAGAGATATTTGAGAGAGAGAGTTTGTGTTTTTGGGAATTAAAAAAAATTATTTTCTATTGTTTTCTTGTTTTCTTTCCTAAAACTTGATGATTACTAGTTTTTTTTATTCCTCTTGTTTTTTTTTTTTCAAAAAGATCATCACCTCTAACCACAACATTTTTGATAGAGGAAGACGATAAATAAATAAATAAGTAAACATTCTTTCCACAATCTCATCACCAACGCTTTGTAAAAGTTTGATGTTTATCATTTTTGTCATGAATCTTTTCGTTCAAATTACACTTCTTATTGTTTCCAACATAAATATCTAAAGTTCAAATTCTCTTCCTCCATTGTAACTATTGAATTAAAAAAATAAAAAATAAAAAAATACACACATATACACACCAGGAATGATGAGGGTATTTTTGAAATAAAATTGGGATCCTTAAACAATAGAGCTTGTTAAGAAAAAGGTATCGTATCAACAGTACAGCCGACATCCTTAAAGAAACGTCAGCCCCAAAGAAGCCATCGATTTAACTAGGAATCGTCTGGGACCTCGCACCCTACACCAACAGGAATGCTGACGGTTACATAGACGGGTCCAGATGAAGCTGACGGGTGCGTCCCCCTACTAGATCGATGGATGACCTTTACTGACGGAGAAGCATACTGACGGGTCCTACGTGGCATTACGTAGTCTACACACATATTCATATATGGAAACATCCTGCGCACCATGCATAAAGACCCTACAACACGATTTTCACTTTCCCAGAATGGAGAGTATCCATAAGATCTTGTTAGTATTAACTCCGCCTTCTCCCTATAAGGAAAATCCCTGTATTTTAGGGATCTAGGTCTCCTCCCCACCTCTATATAAGCACCAATCCTTCTCCTTTCCCAGGTCCGCAGAAAATCCTAACTCTCTTACTATAGAGTTCTTAGAGATTTCTCATTCACTGACTTAACCTTTAAAGGGTCTTTGCCCGGTACCCCACTAGTGCCTTCTGTTTGGTTATTGTTTTCTTATTCTTCAAGTACACATCGGTGTGATCGGGAGCCATCAACTTACTAACGATTTTCGTGCATCATCAGTTGGTGTCGTTTGTGAGAAATAAGTGATTAGCCATATCACTACTTTTGAGACAAATAGTTGCATGGTCTAGACGCAATCGATGGCCACCATCAACCAGGAGACAGGGAATCCCTCTAACTCTTAGGAGAGGCAAGTACAGACCCTAGCAACAGCAGTTGAACGACTTACCTAACTTAACTAGGAGTTGGAGCAATAGCTAAATCAAAGGAACGAGGGACGTCCCGAAGACTAGCGTGACAAACAGGACATCGACGAGCAGAACGCTAGTTATCTCTCGATGGGGGACAGCTAGGAGAGGGAAGATCAGAAGAAAACAATGTCCCTAGTAGATGGGATGGACTTGAGGACACCAATCGCCCATTGGAATTGGAAATCAGCACAATGCGCATGGCCCAAGATATGCTAATGATGAAGGAGAAGATGGACGTGATGATGGATGCCATGAGGGATCCACCAACTTGGACGAGTTATTTCAGCGGACAGACTCACCTTTCATAGCGTAGGTGACTTCCTTCCCTTTCCCTACCAAGTTCCAAATGCCGTAGGTGGAAACATATGACTGTTCACGGGACCTGTTCGACCATCTAGAGTCGTTTAAAACCCTTATTCGCCTACAAGGGGTTCCGGATGAGATTATGTGCAGGGCGTTCCCTACTACACTCAAGGGGCCAGCAAGGGTATGGTTTAGCAAACTAGCCCCCAACACCGTTGCCACCTTCAAAGATTTGAGCAGACACTTCGTCACCCACTTATTGGAAGGCAGAGGTACAAGAGGTCCTCAACAAGTCTATTGAACATTAAGTAACGAGAAGATGAGAGCCTAAGGTCATACGTGACCTACTTTAACAAGGAGGCCCTTTTGATTGATGAAGCCGACGACAAATTTTTGGTCACCGCGTTCACCAACGGGCTGTAATCCGAAAAGTTCCTTTTCTCCATTTATAAGTATGACTCGAAGACGATGGCCGATATATTGTATAAAGCCACGAAGTACATGAATGTTGGAGACGCCATGATTGCCCAAGGGGGCAAGCCAAAGAAAAGAGAAAGACAGGACGATCCCCGTCCTGACAAAGGAAGAAAGTCTACCTGAACAAGCAATCGAAGGGACGACAGGATATCAAGACCTCCGCTTGGGAGGACTGTCCACTGCACACCCCTAAATATCCCGTTGGACCAAGTCCTTATCTAGATAAGGGACGACGTGATGTTGACTTGGCTGGACAAGCTGAAGAGTGATCTAACCAAAAGGCCTAAAAACAAGTATTGTCATTTCCACCGAGACCTTAGGTATGACACTTCCGAGTGTTATGAACATAAGTAGCAAATTGAAGCCCTTATCAAGTAAGGAAAGTTACAACGGTTTGTTAGGGGCGGAGAAAACCTACCAAGGGACCCCCAGCCAAACCGATGGGTCGAAGAAAGGTCAAGGGCCCCACTTAGAGAGATAAGGGTGATCGTAGGATGGAATACAATGGCTGGCTCCTTCAAGAAGGCAAGAAAGACGTACTTACGGATGGTGCAAAGTGTCTAGATTTCTAGATGACAACCAAAAATGACTAGGGTTGACAACCCAGCCATCAGCTTCACAAAAGAGGACACCCGATGACTCCACTACCCTCATGATGATGCCCTGGTCATCAACTTGTCGATTGCAGACTTCAACACCCGACAGGTGCTAGTGGACAATGGGAGTTCAGCAAACGTCCTCTACTACCCTGCATTCTAGTAAATGAGGATCAACAAGGAATGTCTCCTGCCCTTGAATACATCGCTAGTTAGATCTGGTGGTACTAAGGTCTTCCCTATTGGGACTATCACTATGCTAGTAACCATTGGAACGTACGCTCAGCAGCCCACTAAGGAGGTCAGCTTTTGTTAGGATTAGTGCCCTTAAATCCTATTGTATGATGCTATGTATGACATTATGTATGACTTAATTTTGTGATTAATAAATTTGTTTTATTATTATCTGAAATAATAGTAACACGAATATTCGGACATTATCATATAGTCTATGAGATGCATAGTATGTGATTTATGTGAAAAGTCACAGAAGATATAAATCACAAGTTCTTTGTAAACTCAGAATTTTGGTTCGTAGTCGGTGATGAAATTGGGCATTTCATTTGCGAAGACTATAACATATCAACTAAGATGATTTGTCTTGATCATGGTAGTGGAGACTTCTAGTTGATATGTTGATATGTTTTAAGAGTTAGGACATATTGAACTGGACCGCTGTGAGATTTATTATTCTCCTAACAACTGTCAAATGAATAATAAATCTTACAAATTTTATTCACATGAACTCTTAATCCTAAGAGAATAGTGAACTTGATCATGAAGTGTAGGTTGTTTTGATATATCATGAGTGAGATCTAAAGTAATGGTCAAAATCTCAGTATGTTGGGCAGCCACATTTAGTGTTGATGGAACATATATTCTCAAGATGGAATTCATAATTTATTAACGGAGATATAAAATATTCCATTGAGATAAATTTAATGGGTTTGTTATTCAAAATGTGAGGCCTAACTACTTTAGTAAATAGTTACTAAAGTATATATTTATGAAATTGGATTTCATAAATATATGATGAATAACTTAAAGAATTAAACCGGGTACTTAAAGATTAAGATGTAGTAATTTATAAAGTTGCAGTCTATATTCATGATTTTGTATTATTATGAATATTTTATGAAGGGGTTGCATGTACAATAAAGTCTTGGGATATAATTTATTAATAAGATCTAGAGTGCAATTATATTTATATAGTGGTATTAAATATAATTAATGGTAACTTTAGATTTGTTAAGAGTTGACAGGAAAGCTCAAGGCCCATTGGAGCTAGTGTCTTATTTGTTCCCTTTTAGTCCCACTCCATGCCACATACTAAAACCCAATCGGAAAGGCCCAAGAGGTTAGCCCAATTAGATAATCAGTTATATGGAGAGAAACATACAAAATTTGAAAGAACATGAATTGGTATGTATGTGTGTGTTGGACACTCTTTAATTCTTTCTAGAACATACACATATAACTGAATAAGAGACCACACTTCTTGAGCATCAAATGAAATTGGAGTGAAGATTAAGAGTTTTCCTAAGTGCTTCTAATATTTTGTTTTGAATTTCACTGCTTTAAGGTATACTTTCTTGTTCTTATATTCTAAAATTTACATAGCATATGTTATCAATTGTGAATGAAGTAGATCCGTTAATTTTTCGCTGCGTACATGCATATTTCCATCAGCTTCCTAGTTGTCAATTAATCCAAGTGTCATGGTCCACAAACTTAACGTGTGTTTGTCCTTCCCTCCTGTTCGATAGAAGAAGAGAGTCTTCACCCAAGAAAGGGACAAAGACATAGTTGAAGAAGTCTGCAAGCTACTAAAAGTAGACTTCATCAGGGAGGTATATTATTCTGAATGGTTGGCCAATGTAGTGATGGTCAAATAGGCGAATGGCAAGTGGAAGGTGTGCGTAGACTTCACTAACCTGAACAAGGCGTGCCCCAAGGACAGCTACCCACTCCTTCATATCGACCTCCTCATGGACTTAACGGCTAGACACCAGCTATTGAGTTTCATGGACGCCTTCTCTAGATACAACCAAATTAGGTTGGATGAAGCTGACTAGAAGAAGACCTCATTTGTCATGAGCCAAGGGCTCTTTTGTTACAAGGTCATGTCGTTCGGGTTGAAGAATGTAGGGGCGACATACGAAAGGCTTGTGAATAAAATTTTCATCCAACAGATTGGGCGGAACGTTTAAGTATACGTAAACAACATGCTTGTAAAGAGTGCGAAGGAGAGTAGTCACTCGAATGACCTTCGAGAAACATTCAAAACCTTACGCCTCAACGATATGAAACTTAATCCCAGCAAATGCGTGTTCGGGGTATCATCGGGAAAATTTCTAGGCTTTATGGTATCACAATGAGGTATGGGGGCCAACCCTAACAAAATTTAGGCCATATTGGAGATGACGCCTTTGAAGAATGTCAAGGAGGTGCAAACCTTAAACGGTGGGGTGGCAGCTCTCAACAGGTTCTTCTCTAGGGCGACGGACAAGTTCTTACCTTTCTTCAAAATACTAAAGAAGGCTTTCGAATGGACCGACGAATGCCAGAAGGCTTTCGAGGAACTGAAGGCATACCTTGTGTCCCCACCATTACTTAGTCTGTCCAAACCCAGTGAAAAGCTCTCCCTCTACTTGGCTGTGTCCCCAATAGCCGTCAGCTCAGCTCTCAATTGAGAAGAAGATCGCATACAATTACCTGTCTACTACACCAACCGGGCGCTCCGGGGAGTGAAAAGAAGGTATTCCCTCATGGAAAAGCTTGCCTTTGCCTTGATCATGACTGCCTGAAAACTCAGGTTGTACTTCCAAGTACACACTATAGTGGTATAGACGGACAAGCCATTACGAAGGGTGATGAACAATCCAAAGGCAGTTGGACGATTGGTTTTGTGGGCAATAGAGCTCGGCGAGTTTGACATACTGTACTGACCAAGAACTGTGATAAAGGCCCAGACCTTGGGTGATTTTGTTGCCAAATTCACAGTAAATGAGGATGAAGACGAAAGACCAGCAACATGGATGATATGGATGGACGATTCATCCAATCAATACGTTGGAGAAGTTGGGGTCGTCCTGCAGTCGCCAGAGGGAGATATAGTAGAGTACATTCATCTCCAATTTCAAACGACCAACAATGAAGCTGAGTATGAAGTGGTCCTCTCGGGTCTTGACCTGGCTAAAGTAGTAGGGTCTTCGTCAGTAGTCATACACTACGATTCGCAAGCTGTCGTCAGACATATCAACGGAGACTACAAGGCCAAAGAGGAATGGATGAAAAAGTATCTAAGCATGGTCAAAGGAAGGGTGAGCCAGAAGCTCCTTGCCAAATTTGTGCAAATCCTGAGGGAAAAGAATGTGCAAGCTTACCGTCTAGCCAAGGCTGCTTCTGCGGAGCACATTGTCATCACTGGTCAGGTACTATCCTTTGTCCAATACTCTCATTCCATTAACAAAATAGATGTATAGGTGATTCCCATTACAACCGATTGGACAACACCAATCGTATCCTACCTCAGGAACAGGACGCTCTCGGAAAACACAATGCTTCCCACAGGTTGAAGGTGCAATCGTCACGTTTCATACTAATTGGGGATGTCTTTTACAAAAGGGGCTTCTCTCATCTGTACCTAAAATGCTTAATCCCCTACGAAGTAGACTACGTCATGAGGGAAATCCACAAGGGACTATGTGGAAACCACTCGGGAGCACACTCGTTGGTCTACAAGTTGATATGAGCAAGGTATTATTAGTCCACTATGCAGAAGGACACCCAGTCCCACGTAAAGGCGTGCAACAAATGCCAATGCTTCAGCAACATCATATGGCAACCGTTAGAGTAGCTTACCCTAATGAATGCTCCCTGGCCATTCGCTTAGTGAGGGCTTGACATAATGGGACCCTTCCTTATAGCAATCTGGCAACTCAAGTTCCTTGTCGTAGGAATCGACTATTTCATTAAATGGGTCGAGGCAGAACCCTTGGCTACAATCACCAAGAAGAATGTCCGAGACTTTGTTTAGAAGAACATTCTTTGTCGCTTTGGCATCCCTAGAGTTTTCGTCTCCGACGAGGAAAACAATTTGACAGCGATGCATTCAGGGACTTCTTCCAACAATTAGGAATCAAAAATCACTATTCATCACCCACCCACCCACAAGCCAATGGTCAAGTTAAGGTTACAAATCGATCCTTGCTCAAGATGATCAAGATTTGGCTCGAGGGGGCAAAGGGGATATGGTCGAACGAACTACCAAGTGTGTTATGGGCATATCAAACAACAGCTCGCACGTCTACAGGCGAAACACCCTTTCGCCTTGCATTTTGGAATGAAGCCGTCATCTTGGCATAAGTTGGATTAACCAGCTATAAGGTGGCCCACCATGACGAAAAAAGGAATGAAGAAGGAATGCGCATGCAGTTGGACCTTTTAGATGAAGTTGGGGCGACGGCGGAGCAGCGGATCACACGTTATCAGGACCTAGTGGCAAAGCACTACAATACCAAGGTCAAACCTCGGCACTTTCAGGCCAGGGACCTAGTCTTGAGGAAGGTGACAATAGCTACTAAAGACCCTGTACAGGGCAAGTTAGGCCCCAACTAGGAAGGACCTTACAGGATCGTTGACTACCATAGAAACGGGACCTACTACTTAGAAACCCTCGACAGACAAAGACTCCACCACCCATGGAACACCAAGCAACTATGGAGATACTACCAGTAGTAGACAACTACAAACTATGTTATTGCTATTCTTTTCTTTATGTTGTTAAAGTAGGATATTAAGTTTTTTGATTATTGAAATGAAACTCTTGAGAATTATCAAACACATTATTTACGTTTTTCTACATCATTCATATTTTTTAAAGATTTACCCTTTAAGAGATTGTCCATAAAATTACTAAGTCCTACGGGATGGATGGATGACCAAGGATACCGACGAGCACCTGGTCACAAAAATTACTAAGTTCTATCTACTGGATGGATGGATGACCAAGGATACCGATGGGCACCTGGTCACAAAAAATTACTAAGTCCTACCTATGGGATGGACGGATACCCAATGATACTAATGGGTACATAGTCACAAAATTACTAAATCCTACCTATAAAGTGGACGGATGACCAAGGATACTGATCGGTACCTAGTCACAAAATTACTAAATCCTAACTATAGAGTGGACGAACGAACAAAGATACCAACGGGTACTTGGTCACAAAGTTACTAAATCCTACCTAAGGAATGGGCGGATGGCCAAGGATACCAATGGGTACCTGGTCACAAAATTACAAAGTCCTACCTATGGGATGGACAGATGACCTAGGGTATTGATGGGCACCTGGTCACAAAAATCACTAAGTCCTTCTAACAGAATGGATGGGTCATCAAAGACACTAACAGATACCCTGATTTTTGAAATTTATCAAAACCTACCTTAGGGTGAGGGGGTCCCTAAGGACACCGATGGTGCCTAGGTCCAAAAAAATTACCAAGTCCTACTCACAGGCCTAAATTATTCTATGTCCTAAGGAACGCACGGTACTACCACCGGGTGGATGGATGTAATAAATATATAATACCAACGAGTAAGCAAACACACAAGCATAGTCAAGTCTTTACAACGAATAGGGGGCATATCCATAATTACAGTAGACATACAAAGTGAAATCAACAAGCAACAAGTGAAATTAACAAATAAAAGAGCAATAAATATAAACTCAACGAGGATAAGCGTTTGTACATAAAGCCCAAAATAGGGCCCATCATTGTCTTTAAATTAGTTTTACAAAAAATATCAAGGCAACAATAAAAAAGATAAAACTAGAACGGAGGGACGTCGGAAGGAGGCTGGTCGTTAGTAGCAGACGGGCCCTTAGGGGCAGACGAACCCTTAAGAGTGGTCAGACTGTTAGGAATGATTTGGCTCTCAGGAGCATGCTGGTAAACGGCCTTAGCATTAGGCTTCTTCACCTCCTCCTTGATCGCGTGGATGGAGCTGTCAGCTTCGTCCATGACAGTGTTGGCACCCTAGAATCGGGCAGGACGGTATCATCGATGACCACCTAAGATAGGTCTAAGTCAAGGTAGAAGGCAGTCATCTGCTTGAGACAATCTTCGAAGCTGTCGCCATAGAAGTCGTTGCACTCGTCATAGTATGGCTGAGAGGTTCGGGGCCTTGGCTCACTCCATTTGCTCGCGGAGGGCAGCCAACTCCATTGTCAAGTTGGTGTTCACCTTAGCTAACTCCTTACAGTGATAGGTCTTTTGCTCCAGCAAAGCAATCTTCCCTGTTAGTTCCACGTTGAGAATACGAGAAGCTTCCTTATATTGCTCTAGTTGCTTCGCTTCATATTCCAAATGTTTCCACTGCCGACAGACCACCCCTTCCTTGGCTTCACACCTGTCCTGAAAGGCCTTTTTCCTCACCATTGCCTGCAAAAAGATGACGATTATAATGGAAAAAAAAAAAAAAAAAAAAGACGGATACTTACGCTCGCCAAGTCGAAGAGGCCAAAAACCTCTAGGTCCTTAGTGGCGTGCTCACTGTATTCATCCAAGTCTGTGTCCTTGATGATCGAGTTGACCATTTTAGCGGCGTACTCCTTATGGCTCACCAAACTCTAAAAGGGGCTAGAAACGTGGGACCATGGGCCGACATGAGGCCCTGGCCAGCCCCATGATAGGGAGTTGGAAGAGATTTCTGCGGTTACTCTTCTTGGATTGCTTCATCAAATTGACCCATCGCCTTCTTGGTAGGACGGTTATCCTTTCCCATGCCCTTCTTCTTGGGAGCCACTCTAGATAGGAGCATCCCTTTAGGGGTAGACGCCGATGCTTCTCCTTGCTCCTTAAGGCGAGTAGTAGCAGACTTCCTCACCATGGCCCTTTGCCTGCCAGCATCCATATCTGAAAAACAATAACAAAAGAAATAAGGAAAATGGACGGACTAGAATGGACGATCAGAAAGATAAGCGGATGGATAGAAGAAAAAAAAATTACATTGACGAGAGAAAGCATCTAATCATTGGGCTTTGGCTGTCGGCTCTGGATCACCACAGAAAGCGTGACTAGATCCTTCCACTTTCTCTGCTTAAGTGGAATCACCCAAACTTGCTTAAGGAAACTCTCCTGCTTTTTGCTTATTTTCGGACGGGCTTGAGCTAAAAATAAAAAAGTAGTAGGTCAGTTACATAATCAAAACTAACAGGATAAAAGGGTAACAGACACCGATGACTCACCAGACTCCCTTAAAATACCCCAAGTGTTATCAAACCCGTCAGGCATGCTACCCCACTCCTTGGGTTTACATATGTAGTTCGTCCCTTAGACAAAGAAATACTTATTCTTCTAATTCTTATTGGAGTCAGGCATGTTTGACACCAACCTAAACAACGGCTTCCTTGCCAAAAAGTGATAGATGTCCTTCGAAGAGTATATCTGCTAAGACTTGTAGCAGTAGAAGAACTCGTCGAGATTAACACGACAGTTGCCACCACTTAACTGACCTCATATCACCTTGGCTCCAATAAAGATCCTCTACGCATTAGAGCAAGTTGGCTAACGGATAGGCCTAAATAGTTAGCAAACTGACAATGTAGCCCCGTCAACAGCAACCTCAATCTAGTAGTAAACATGGGATCATACATGCCGACGTTCGCTGTTCTACCCGAATAACACTTCTCAAACTTCCTTGGCAATTGCAGGGGGATGTGTTCAAGAATTTGGTAACGATCGTGAAGATTGTTGAAAACCTTCGAGGATATGGTCGGGTAGAAATCATTCACTGTCCATATTAAGGGAAGGATAAAGGGTCTATGACCACCACCGACTACCTGGTCGATTGCCTTGTCACCTTCCCCATGATCTCCTCCCTTGTCACCATCGCCTTCTTCTTCACCCACACCATTTTCCTCTTCCTTTTCTCATCGTCCTCTTCTCCTGTCTCCTCATCCCTTTCGTACTCGTTCTCTTCCTCATCAGTAGAAGAAGGCGTAGAGAGCTCCCTTTCTAGGGACCAAGTCAAATCCTCCATGAGCTCACGCCTCAACGGATAGATTTCGTCGTAGCCAGCACCCTCACAGACTGACGACGACTATTCACTTGTTGCTTCTCTATCACCTGACATCTATTCACCTATAAGCAACAGATATATTCTAAGAACCTATTCATGCGATGGGTATCTAAAAAGCAACGAACAACTAGAAAAACAACAACTAAGGAAGAGAAAATAAAACTTACGTAAGGGGTCGACAGTTGCTCGATGGTTAAAACAATGGATGAAGATGGACACGGAAGCAGTGGCGAAAGAGCTTAGAATTCCAGCACTCCAGAGATGAAAATAAAATAAAAGGAGAAAACTAAGGAAGAGGAACTATTTATAGGACGAAGGAGTGCATTATACGAAGCGACGCTTCTGATTAGAAACAAGGCCAATCAACAAGTGTCATGTGTCATTTAGCATTCATTGCAAAGACTACCTGCCCCATTAATGACATACTCTTCAATAAAGCAATCAATACTCATAAAAAACCCTTATTATTCCAAGACCCTTCGGGCATAGTCGACGGAGACCATGGAGTAGGAGGCAACTGATAAGGGTATTTTTGTAATAAAATTAGGATCCTTAAACAATAGATCCCATCAAGAAAAAGGTATCATGTCAACAATAGAGCTAATGGCCTCAAAGAATCGTCAGCCCTAAAGAAGCTGTCGATTTCATTAGGAACCGTCCAGGACCCCGCACCTTACACCAATAGGAATGCCGACTGTTACATAGACGGGCCCAAATGAAGCTGACGGGTACGTCCCCCTACTAGACCAACGAATGACCCCTATTGACGGAGAAGCATACCGACGGGTCCTACATGGCATTACGTGGTCTACACATATATTCATATATGGAAACATCTTGCGCACCACGCACAAAGACCCTACCACACAATTTTCATCTTCCTAGAATGGAAAGTATCCCCAAGATCTTGATAGCATTAACTCTACCTTCTCCTTATAAGGAGAATCCTTGTATTCTCGGGATCTAGGTCTCCTCTCCACTGCTATATAAGCACCAATCCTCCTCCTTTCCTAGGTATGCAGAAAATCTCTAACTCTCTCACTATAGAGTTTTTAGAGATTTCTCGTTCACTGACTTAACTTTCGGAGGGTCTTTGGCCGATATCCCACCGGTGCCTTCTGTTTGGTTCTTGTTTTCTTATTCTTCAGATACACATCGGTGTGATTAGGAGCCATCAACTTACTGATGATTTTCGTGCATCATTAAGGAAAATTATTAAGTACTCTCGAAATATGATGATGCGGTGCTCCTTATTCTCATATTTATGATAGATTACACCATGAATTTAATAAGTGGCTCATACTATGAATGTGAGAGAAATAAATACCATGTCTCTATACTCAGAACCATTTAAGAAGAGCACCTAAGTTATTTCACGTCTACACATCAACCCACAGTACCATGATCCTCCAGAAAAGAAGGAGAAAAAAAATTCCACCGATCATCCCTAACTCAATCTGGCCAAATTGACTCACAAACGTGGTGATGCAACAACGAAATGGCAAACCCACATTAATATGTATTTGTTGTTTTGTTCTTAAAAGTTGCTTTCTACCTGTGGAGGTGCCAATGCACCAACAACACTCTAGACAAATCTCAAAAGTTGAATATATGTTAGAAAAGAAGAAGGAGAAGAAAAATTTAATTATTTAAACATTTATATATTGTTTTTTTTTTCTTCTCATATGGGCTCAAATTTCTTTTAATAATTGAAATCTAACTCATGAAATTTTTAACTCTAAAAAAAAGATGTCAAACATAGATAATGTTTAAACTTATAACCATTTAATGATCTCAAAAACTATGCTGTTATAAAAAGATAAATTAAATCATATATACATCCTTCTAATATTAGCAGGAGAAAATGGACAAATGCCCATTTAAAAAAAAAAATCCAGCATTTTGCCATCTTTCTCAAACTAATTAGGGAAATGCCCATCTTTTGAAAATCGAGTTTCTCAAAATTGATTTAGGCCTTATAGTGGCGTTTTTAAGGACCCTATAATGACGTTTTAAGGACCTATAGTGACATTTTGTAACTCGATTTCCATAAAGTCGAGTTACATGCAATTTTTTTTCTTTTTTTTTACCTATAACTTGATTTTATGTATATCGAGTTACAAAACACCACTATAGGTCCTTAAAACGTCATTATAGGGTCCTTAAAAACGCCGCTATAGGGCCTATATTGATTTTGAGAAACTCGATTTTCAAAAGAGGGGTATTTCCCTAATTAGTTTGAGAAAGATGGCAAAATGTTGAATTTTTTTTTTGAAAGGGGCAAAAAACAATTTTGTCCAATATTAGCAGGGTAAGCCACATGATAGAAGACTATTTTTTTTAGGACAAAATTTGGCTACAAAATTGGTTATCTTAAAGTTACAACTCTTATATATATATATATATATATATTTATATGACTACATATTTTGAAAATTTAATTGTTGAATTGTATGCATTTTATGTTCTTAATACACTTGTTAAATTTCATGAAAATCAAATGTTATTTATTATTTGATCAGTTAACTTATTTTTTATGCATAATTTTATATTGTAAAACTTGAAATTTAAATATTTGATTGATGATATAGCTATTGATTTTTGATCTTCTAGAAATTTTGACAGTATGAAAAATATAATATATATATATATATATATATAAATTCCATTTATGAATTTGTCAAAATTCATATCTAATAAAAATATATTAAGTAGAGTTGTAAGTTTAAGCTACAACCAAATTTATAGCCAAATTTTGTCTAGCTTTCAAATTTTTTTTTTCCCATTATTTTTAGGTAAGTAGTAGAGAAATATTTTATAATTTGATTGAAAATAGTGGAGAAATCTTGAATCCTATAAGGCCTCGAGAGTAAAGATTTCAAGAACAAACCTCCACCAGTAGCGTTCATTTATTAAGCCAACTTATCAGAAAGAGCCGAGTGGAATCCTTTGCGTCATCATTTTCTCATCAAGCTAATGGAGCACATCTTTTATTTTTGACTTTTTCGACTAATGTCGGGAAACTTTGCTTGAGATATAATTCTTTATCCAATGTGATCATAACAGTAAACACTCATAAGTCTCATGACAAGTTCTGATATGTCCATTAGTCAAAAGTGTTCTTTTCATTAAAATTTCTTAATTTTCCTCATGTAAACTTTTCAAAAATACTTAGTATTGCAACGTGCATGAATTTGAATGAATGATTTGGCTCATACAGATTTGATAATCACTAATTATGAATTAATTTGTTATGTGCTGACCTAAGCTATTTGCAAGGTGCATGCAATAAGGTTAATTGGATTGACTATTACCACCGCACACTCTTGACGTCACTTCATAAGTATAAGTGCTTATGGAGTATGAAGTATGGGGAGATAAGGGTTGGGGTTCAACTCTCTAGGAGAAAGTTTTACATACATATATACTTAAATTAGGTTAGAGTAAAATTTATATCTTGTAAAAAAAAAAAAAAAAAACAAAAAACAAAAATTGGTGGAGAACATGATACACACAAGAAGCCACTAACTTCAACTTTTTCATTTCCATAATGTTTTTTTTAGGCAACTCATTCCAATCATTTTTATTTATATATAGATTGCTTGCTCTCCACCCTTCATATACTACAAACTCCATTCCTCCCCACTATATCATGATTTTTCCTTTTCTCAGCCTCATATTTCTCAGTTCTTTTGTTTTATCTACCTTATTTACGTTTTAAACATATTCTAAAAAGATCTCTAAGTTTTGTTAAGATGGTTATTCGCAAATTCTTTGGTGTAATTTTAGTTATAGAGTTGATAGTGAATGTTTTTAGAGTAGCTGATGGTTTGAGCATGCAATATTATTTGATTAGTTGCCCATTTGCTGAACAAATTGTGAGGAATACAGTTACCAGAGCCTTGCAAGCCAATCCTACACTAGCTGCCGGCCTTGTTAGAATGCATTTCCACGATTGTTTCATAGAGGTACTCTCTCTCTCTCTCTCTCTCTCTCTCACATGATTGTTTTCCTAGGCTTGGTTATTTTCAACTCGGATTGAAAGATTAGGTTATGGTTTCTTGATCTTAGAATTTCTTATTTTGTTCGATTAAGTAGGGATGTGATGGGTCGGTTCTCATTGATTCAACAAAGCAAAACACAGCAGAAAAAGACTCCCCTGCAAATTTGAGCTTGCGAGGATATGAAGTTATTGATAAAGCAAAAGAGGAGCTTGAAAAACAATGCCCGGGAATAGTCTCATGTGCTGATATATTAGCAATGGCTGCTAGAGATGCAGTATTCTGGGTAACTGAATATTAACAGTTCTTCTGCATATGACTACACACTTTTGCTACAACTTTTGCATCACACATTTTACTACAGATTTTGCCACGATTTGTTGAAGGGATTAACCGTGAATGGTGAACCAAAAAAGAAAAGCTTTATCGGATTGGAATCAATAACTTAAGCCTATGTTTTTTAGGGGGTGAACAATATGTTAAGTTGTGGAAGAACACTTTCACATGAACCAATTTTTTTTTTTTCCACTACTCATAGTTGACTTCATTAAAGTTCTGCTAAAATGATGAATATTTTTTTTTGTCACTTTTTTATCATCTTAATTTTATCATCTTCATTTAATGATTGAGATCTAATTGTTATGGTGTTATTGATTTTAAAGGCCGGGGGTCCAGTTTATGACATACCTAAGGGAAGAAAGGATGGTAAGAGGTCTAAAATAGAAGACACAATCAACCTTCCTGCACCCTTCTTCAACGCCTCTCAGCTCATTAACATGTTTGGGCAGCATGGTTTTAGTGCCCAAGAAATGGTGGCCCTATCGGGTAAACGTGTTACTAACTACATACTTTTGAAAATGATTAATTCTATGTGATTATGTTACATATTTCTTGTCCCTCACGCCAAGATTAGTGTAATTATTATTAGGAACATGTTACAACTTACAAGTTTCTTGTTCCTATATACAAAATTATTGTACACACTTACTTGAAAGCTGCTTGCTATCTAATTTTATTTGTAGTCTTGGTTTGCAGGGGCACATACACTAGGAGTGGCAAGGTGCTCATCATTTAAGAGCCGATTGACTAGCGTGGATCCAAATTTAGATTCAGATTTTGCAAAGACTTTGTCCAAAACATGCAGTGCTGGTGATAATGCAGAGCAACCCTTTGATGCCACAAGAAATAATTTCGATAACCTTTACTTTAATGCATTGCAAGGAAAAAACGGAGTGCTTACGTCAGATCAAACATTGTATGCATCCTCACAAACTAACAGAATTGTGAATGGTTATGCATTCAACCAAGCCATGTTCTTCTTTGATTTCCAACAGGCAATGCTGAAAATGAGTTTGCTTGATGTCAAAGAAGGTTCAAAAGGCGAAGTACGACAAAATTGTCATAAAATTAATTGATAATAAAGTTTCTATTCAGCAAATTAAGCCTTTGTCTTTAGGGTGTAATTGTAAAATTATGTTAGCAAATTAATAAAATGGTCCGTACCTTAGTGTGCTTTGCGTTCCCTTTTTTTTATTGTTGGATGAAAGCTTTGTGTTCCTTTTAGATTGTAACAATTGCTTATCCTTCGCAGCTCATGTTTTAGTTTACTGGAATTTACTAAGCAAAGATGAAAGACAATGAAACTCGGTACCACTATCAATGGCACTTGTGGTGTTGGAATCAAGTATGATCTTCTTAGTTGCATTGATACTGACATGGGTACGGATATGATTTAAATACGAGTATGGGTTACAATACCTCTTGAAAAACTAGGGTATGACATGTCTAGGTTATGACAATTAATTAATATTTTTAGGTATATTATAAATATTTTGGACATATATAATATATTTATTTTAGGTTTTAAATTTAAGGAACAACAATAAAATTCTTGAAAACCCATCTAAAATTAATCACCAGACAATAATAAATGAAAAATAAATAAATGGATACCCATAAAATGTTGTCTAAAGTACAAATTAAGAGTTCAAATAAACTAAACACCTAAGTTTCACAAGTAAGACATGGGTATGGGTACTTGGCCATTTTAACTGTGTTCATGCAACATGGATAATCTTCCTCCACAGACATGTAAATGATACCACCACCAGATGTGTGCAATAACATCTTTAGTTGGAAAACAAATTTTCCCCACTTGACAAGAAAAGAATATGGATCTTCCTATCTAAATGGACCAGCTAGCTGCATGCACTTCATATTCCCACCACCCCCACTTCCATGTGCTTTTAACCAATTCGTATTTGTCTTATGTCTATATTAATAACCTGAGTTACTCACACATTATTAGTCAAAGGGGATGAGGGATTTGAATCTTAACTGTCTCAATTATAAACACCAAATTGTGCCAACCAATTGAGATATAAGATTCTTGACAAACAAATTAAACTTCAACTGCTAGTAATTATTTTTTAAATATTATTTAGTCTGCCACTACCTTCTAGCCATAGCGAGTATGTTAACCCTAAGCCCTAATTAATTAAAAAGTATAAGCAGAGCTAGAGCTCTCCGAGTTGAGTATGGGAGGCAAAGCTGTTTCTGGTAAGAAACATAGAACAATGAGTTTATATATATATATATATATATATACACACACCCACAATGGTACTGAATTTCATTCTCTTTGGAAAAATTATATTTATACTTCATTAGTTAATGCAACTGTGTATTTAAGTTTAACTAGCAGATGTTTTATGCAATGCACAAGTACATTATAATTTCATATTGATATATTTTGTAAAACATTATTTTTATAGTTCATGTATAAGTATGGTATATATTTGAGAATTAATTATTAACATATAAGAACTTATTGTTTGAATGAAATTACAAATATTTACTTATTTTAACTAACTCAACTGTATAATTATTTTTCATATATTTTTTAATATTGGAAGTATTATTACATATTACTAATAACCAATTTTGTTAAAAAAATAGAAATATTAGAAAAATATTTATATAAATTACCAAGATCCTTCTGTCTAAGTGATATTGCCTAGGAAAAGACAAATTTAAATCATCCCTCCTAACTTATTGTAAGCAAAAAAGAAAAAACAGAAAAAAAAAACTATGTAAATTCCTTTATTATATTAATAATTAGTGCACCAACCATTTCGACAAACTTTGGACTATAGTGATGAAATCTAGAGAGAAAAAATAATTTTATTTCTAAATAATAACATTCAGCGAGGAAAAACAAAATTCATCATTGAATACTATATAAAAATTTAAAATATGGTGACAAAATCAATATTTTGTCTCTAAAGATATTAAAATTGGTGACGAAATATGTTTTTCATCACCATATGTTTTAAGCGACGAAATAAGAAAATTTTGTGATGAAAAGTTTCGTCACTATAGGTCTTGTTTATTGTAGGTACCTATTAAAAATTAATACTTAGAAATGATGTACACCTCATTAACCACCTTACAATAAATTAATATTGTCTTTAAAGAAATCTTATTATTTTTTTACTGAATAAAAAAGAATACTAAAAATAATTCAACAAATGATTAATAGTCTTGTATTTAGTGGAAGGTTAAATGAATAATACCTGTTTCTCTTGAAAAGAAAAGTGGCACATGGCACTACATATTGAAAGATGAGTGGAATGATAAATAAAAGAATTCTTAAAAAAATGTGATACATGACATTATTAAAATATGATGTAGAAGGCTAAATGAAAGAAATCTAAAAAAAGTCGTCATATGGTATGACAGCGTAATCTTTCGCACAAACTTTCTACTTATATTTAGTTATACATAAGTTTCGGTAAAATATTATAAAAAAAAAAAAAAAAAAAAACTATATTTAAGTTCTACCATTTTTGTCTCAAAGCTGGTTGAAGTAATTGAAGACAAGATACATAAAATTTTTAAAAATCACTACTCTATTATTAATTGCAAAAGACAAAACATAACGTGTGATGGCTAAGGGTGTCCACAGGTTTGTCCTGATTGGATTTGTGCCCAACCCGTAACCAACTAGACCAAGTTGGGTGGACATTTTCCGGACCTGCCGCCGATTAGTGAAGGAGTCGGTTGGATTGGTCAAGTTTTCGTCAGATGGCGATCGGTCTCTGTCGAGTCAGGGAGGAGGAGATCTGGCCAAAACTAGCCAGATTTGGCGAAATCTGATTGAGGAATTCCATAGACGGCGAAGAACGACGACTTTTTGGTGGTGGAATCGATCGGGTCAGTTGAAATCAGGTTTCAATGTAATGACTTGCCAACGGACTTGCTAGAATTAGGTTTTGGACTTTGAAAACTACCTTCGACCACCACAGGAGTAAAATTGGGTGGTTTGCGGATCAGGTTTGTCGGTTTGGGCAGGTGGGTCAGGTCTATGAGTGATTTGGACAGCCCTAATATAGAATGAAGTAGGAGAGAGAGAGAGAGAGAGACAGATATTAAATTTAAGCCTACTTTTTGGAAAGTTTTGATTGAAATCTTTTTAAAAATTTTCTTAGAAAAGTCGGTACACCAAAATTTAAGGACATTTTCAAAATAATCATATTTTGAGTTGTGATGGGTTTGAATAAAATCTTATTTTATTTTTTAACTTATGATGTATTGACAGCTCAATTTATTATGAAAATATTTTGAAAATTTGTTATAACTATAGTAAAACTCCATTTTTTTAGCAAGTTAACTAAGCATTGACTTATACGAATACAAATTTTTTGTCCTAATTTTTAGGTTCCACTATTTTACTAATTATAATCCTTTATTGTTGGCAAACTTTTTGCTTGAGATATAAAATGTAATCATGACGGTGAACACTCTTAATATTCTCCCAATGATATTCTTAGACTCCGTTAGTCTTATTTTTCGATTAACAAACTCTTAATGTTGCATACTTGCATTCATGAATTTGAATAAATGATTTGGCTCACACAGGTTTAATAATCACTATATTAATTTGTTATGCGTCCTTCTCAAAAAAAAAAAAAAAAAAAAAAAATTGTTACGTGTCAACTACATGCAATAACATAATTAGATTGACCATTTGGAGAAGAACATGAAGAGAAAGCAGTACTATCTTTAACCTTTGCCTTTTCCATACGCGTTTTGGGGGCAACTCCTTCCAATTCTTTACATTTATATATACACATTGCTTGCTATCCACCCTTCATAACAAACTCCAACACCGATGAAGCACAGGTGTGGATTCAGGTGCGGGTGCGGGTGCAGGTGCAGTGCGGCGACTCGAATTTTTTTGAAAAAGTACTGTGCGGATGCGGTGGGATACATTTTTAAAAAAATTATTAAAAATATTTTTATTTATATTTTCTATATATTGCTAAGTATACTTTTTCATAGAATTGTAAACATATACCACTTTAAGAGTAATAGTAGATAATAATTAAAATATGATGCTCATAAATTAGAATACAACCCACAAGTTTGAAACTAAAACATTTCATGATGTTTGGAAATTAGAATACAACTCACAAGTTTGAAACTAAAACAAAATAAAAGATAAGCGTTCAAGACAATCAAATACAACCGTCATCCTCATTGTCAAGATCAATAGTTTCACTTTGAACTTCACTTTCACTAGTGGTAACACTAGTGCTAACATTCCCAATAACCACGGCCTTCAACTTTGGCTCATCAAGTGTAAGGGTAGGATTCTCAAGAATTCCAGCTCCTCCATGTATGTCACTCTCATTCCAAGAGTCTCCTACAATATCCCACATCTTTGTTGCTGCAATTACGTACTCTTTATGGCACCTTGACAAGAGCCGAAGATTAGAATGCACATATACGAAATCCTTAGCACGTGCAGGAGCCATTTTGTTTCTTTTTAAGGAATGAATGAATTTGTATGTGCTCCACTTCCTCTTAACAGCACATGAGGATGAACAAGGTTATCCAAAAAGTTTAAAGGCAAGGGTTTGAAGCGTTGGTAATGAAGAGCCATAGTATTGCCACCAAACCAAAGGTTGTAAGACCCACTTATCTGTCAACGCTTCAAACCAAGGGTTTGAAGCGTTGGTAATGAAGAGCCATAGTATTACCACCAAACCAAAGGTTGTAAAACCCACCTATCTGTCAAGGCATCTGGTGATAGAAACCTCCCTCCTAAAAAGGTAGCAAACTCAACTTTCACCATCTTTTATTCATTTCATCTTTAAAGTATCGCTCCAAACTTTTGCTCATTTCTATAGAAATTTCATGATCCTGATGTGGAGGGACGCGTTTTGGATTCTCTGAAAGCCATTAATGGAGTAATACCTAGTTAAAAATAAAAAAATAAATATAGATGATGAAATGTGTGTTTTACTAGAAAGGGGAACTAAGAAAAATAGAAAATGAAAGTACTTGCTTAGGATTTTTAGTCCATCGATTAATGAGTATATCATACACCACATTAAAATATGAGCTATACTCATTTGCTTCCGAGCCTTCATGCCGATATATTACTGCCTTCACATTCTCTATCATTGAATCCCACATTTCATACACAAGATGAAGAGAAGGTCTATCTGTGTCAGCTTCTCGTAGCATATCATAAATAGGTGCTGTGAATTCAATGATGTAATCAACAACATCCCACCAATGATCACTTAGAATCAAATCTTTCACTTTTTGAGCTTTTCCAACATCATCCTCCATATAAGAAGCTCATTGGTCACTAATAGCCATGGCTTGAAGGCATTTTTTTATCAACTTCAACCTTTTTAGCATAACAATAACCAAAGCAAATCTAGTATCAGCAACTAGGAGCTATTTTAATGGACGAAATTCATTAAACATTGCTAACCTCATTGAATGGTTTATGATAAAAACATGTATGAAGGATGAATCATCAGCAATACATGTAATCCAATTACATTCCTTATATGTAACTTCATTCTTTTCAGATTTTTTTTATTGCATAAATATTCTTCAAAGCTAGATTGAGAGTGTGGACAACACATGGTGTCCAAAATATTTTGGGAAACTCACCTTCAATAAGAGCTCTAGCAGCCTTCATCACATTGGCATTATCAGTGATGATTTGGACAACCTTTTTATGTCCAATCTCTTTTATAGCATTCGTTAACACCACAGCAATATGTTTGTCTTTGAACTCACCTGACCCATCAATTGTCTTTATAAACACTGGACCTCCATTTGATGCAGCCATAATATTAATAAGATGACTCCTTTATGGATCTAACCATCCATCAGAAACTATACTTACACCATTTGCAAGCCAGGAACCCTTAATTAGTTTCAAAGGTCTTTCAACATTAGCTCTTTCTTGTTGCAAAAGTGTCATTCTCAAGGCATTGTATCTAGGAGGAACATAACCTGGAATGTTATGGGTAGCAGCATATGCATAGAATTACGATAATTTGGGTTCCTTGCAAAGTGAAACAGAAGCCCACCGGTATAAAACATCCTAGTAATTCTACTGTTCAATTCAGCTCTAACACTATTCCAGAATGCTTTCTCCAAAGGAGAATTCGCAATCACCTTCCTCCTCTTACCATCAACCACGGAATCTGTACTACCACTCCCTTCCTGTGTCCAGAATGAGGGAATCGGCCCATGGAAAGGTGAGGGTAAGAGAATTCAACTTCTGTGTTTTCGCTCTAACTTATCATTCTTAACCTAATCATGCACTCTTTGCATTTCCAATCTATGGCCCGGTGTCACATTCTTACATGCTCTAAAACCTTTACCACTAATTTGTGATAAATGAGCCTTAACCCTGTAATAGGATCCTACAAAAATTCCATCACAATAGTTGCACTTAAAATGTGTGTTTCCACCTGATTTAGAAGTAGAACTAGGAGGTTTTTCCAATTTTGTTACATACTGTCAAAGAGGACCATTTGATGAAGGTTTTATGCTAGTAGCTTCATCCATTGAAAATTTAATAATTTCAATTTAAGTTGTTTAACCTACAAATAAATTGACAAATATATAATAACTAAACAAGAAAATAAGTGATCAACCCAAGTCTCAACATTACAGCTTATATAAAAAATATAAATAAAAATTAAAAAAAATCAAATAATAGATATAGATTGAGGGACAGATATAGAATGAGCAATAGAGCATGTGAGAGTATAACGGAGATTGGAGGGTGAGAATGAAAGCAAAATACCTAAGTGAGCTTGGGACTTGGGTCAGTGTCAGTGAGCTTGAGACTGAGATTGAGATCAAGAGATGGAGAAATTGAGACTAAGAGATGGAGAGATTAAGACCGAGAGAGCTTGGGCAGTGAGGCAAAGGAGAGATTCTGAGTGAGTGGTCATGGGTTAGGGAGTGAGAGAGGGGAGACGAAGAGTGAGAAAACGAGAGAGGCAGAATCTCTCGTTTTCTCACTCTTCGTCTCCCCTCTCTCACTCCCTAACCCATGACCACTCACTCAGAATCTCTCCTTTGCCTCACTGCCCAAGCATCTATATTTGGATTTCTGAGCTTCACCCACCCCCCCCCCCCCCCCCAAAAAAAAGGAAAGCTTTTGAGCAATCTATAATGTATTGCAAGGGACTTTTTTCCCACCCCCTTCTTGAATAAAATGCCACAAATTTCAAGTATCAAATCAAGAAACGCTGTAACCCTATGTTTGAATGACTGTAGACTAGTTCAAAAGTGAATTAATGTGAAACTAGTCTTTACAAACAATTAGATCATTACACGTGTATATAAATCACAACTAACAATTAAAAACTAATCCTAAAACTACAGGTAGTATAGCTACTTTAAGTTACTGCACTGTTTGCCCTATTTACTACACTTTTTACTGCATTGTCTGCACTATCGTTTAGGCAGTCTTGGCTTGTACTCTTCCAATGCACTGTTCTGGCATTTTGCCTCTCTACCTGAGTCTTTGTCTTGATACACTCCAATACCAGGAGCAAAAAGCCTTTCCCTATATGTAAAAGACCTTGCGCAATTCGCACATGTAAAAGAGGCAAAGGAACTCCATCATTTTCATAATACATAAAAATAAATAAGTAAATAAAAAAAAAATAAAAAAAAAATCACACCATGAAATACTGTATAGAAAAGTATAAGGAATTCAATAGAAGCATTACATAGAATTGACTATTATTGTCATTGGAAGATTAGTTCCAGAACCATATATTTCTTTTATGCTAGAAAGAGTTGAGTTCTCCTCAACCCATTCAGGAACTATGTACCCAAGATTGTAGTGTGGCCAGGGCTCTTCATTTTATATTGCTCTATTGTTGAATATGTATGGTTGAGCACTAACCAAAAGCTATGCTTGAATACAATCTTGAATCCAATTCCTATAAAGTATAAAATAAGTTAATTAGAGCCACAACATCACATATCCCGCCCAACCGATAGCTTAAAGGAAAAATAAAAAATCAGTTTTTTCTAAATTCTAATAGGTTCATACTGCCAACAACTTACTTGAGTATTATTAACTGGTAATCATCATTAAAATTGTGCATATAACCATAGTAAGGTTGGCATAGAAGTGATTTCACAAGCATTAAGAGAGAGAGAGAGAGCTCTAATGGAACGTTGATTGTATTGCTAATTTGTAATCTAAAAGGAAAAAAAGAGGTTCAACTTATTTCTACATCTTTCCATTGTTATTTTTAAAAGAACACCATGGGTTTTCCAACCTAAGAAATTTGTTGGAATCCCTATCTTACAATCAAGAAATTTTCAGGCTTTCTCAAACACATGAATAGAGATTATAAATTTTTTTTGTTTCCTATCAATTCAAATCATAACTATTAATCTACACTTTCAATAATTCTGTTACAACTTGGACCTAAAAGCTTACACCACAAGTTCCTCAGGGGGCTCTTGAGACTTCATCATGTCTTCATATATGTTCATTGCATCTGCAGGAGATCCTTGCCTCAAGAACACCCTTATCATTTCCGTGTATGTTTGAGAATCAGGGAACAAATTATCCTTTCTCATGTCTTCCCACAACTGCATTGCGTCATCCATTTTCTGACACTCTGCTAATGCAATAATCAAGTCCTTATACAGATAAGCATCAGGCCTGTACCAATCTTGCTTCCGTATCACTTTAAACACCTGGAAATTCATTGAGTTGCTTGTAAGCTCAAGTGTATGGTCATAGTAAAAGAAAACCACATCAAAATCTCAGCATTAGAATATAAATAAATCGAATGAGGCATAATTTGATGTAATTTGACAGAGTGCACTTTATTGAAATAGCCTATCCAAACTGTGAGTTCTAGATTATGAAGAAATATAACTTTAAACAATATAAAGCCCACAATAAAATTGCAGAAATGGAGGATGGCAGGCAAGAGCGAATAAAGAAAAGTTAACTATGAAAGTCATTATTTCCATTGATATTAAAGCAGCGTACTAACCCCAAAACGTAAAAACAAACTATCTCCTTTTCAATTGCTAATAATTTATCAATTTAGAATTATTTAAAAGAGGGAAAAAAAGACTTCTTTTATGATCTTTTATTTCTTTGCATGTTAACTAAGATCCTTGTTTGAGACAGAGAACTGACAAATGCAATTGACAATATCACAATAATAGAAATGACTACTATAAGGACCTCCTTCAGTGGACATTGTTCAGATTGCTTTTTTCTATGAAGCCTCCATTTTACAGGAAAGTAAAATAATTCTCAACAATCATCAAATCAAAGCTTATTAGAGGTTCCCAAGAGCAGATATTTTCTTTAAAGAATTTTATCAAACACTTCCAGGACATCCCCATTTACTGCTCTTCTTAATATACTTAGTCACAAAAAATTACCTGTTTGCATATCATACGAAGTAAATTCCCCATCCAGAAGACTAGCAATGACTATTTCAATTGTGAGTGAGGGAGTGACCAATCATAAACCCAAAAATTGAAAAACTAAAAGCAACCCAAATGAGAATGTGAAATAGAAAGTACAATGGAAGCAAAAATTCAAGACCTTGACAGCCAAAACAACCTCTTCCTGGCGTTCAAGCTCAGACATCCAATGGTGGAGGTGCAATGGAGGAGGAAATAGAGAGAGAGAATCGTAGGTTTAGAATGTAGAGAGAGAGAGAGAGAGAGAGAGAGAGAGAAACATGGAGAAAGAGAAACAGAGTGCTAGACGTCAAATTTTGCTGGGTTTAGAAATAAGTTTATTTAGTTGGGTGTAGAAATAAGTTTATAACTTAATAAATGAAGGTAATTAACGAGATTCTAATAAAAATATTTGTAATAATAAGGGTATTTTTTTTAATCTTTGGATCTATTTAAATTCAATGGTTTAAAAATGTGTAATTTTAAAAAGTTACACAAGGTGTAACTTGAACCCATCTTTCAAATAAATATGTTCCAAGTTTTCAAAATGATTGATTCTATATGATTATGTTACAAATTTCGTGTCACTCACACCAAGATTAGTGTAATTAATATTAGGAACATGTTACAACTTACAAGTTTCTTGTTCCTCTAGGAAAAAAAATATATATATATATATATATATATCCATCGGGTATAACCTAATCTCATCTCTATATATATATATATATATATATTTATTGTGCAAACTCATTTGAAATGTGCATGCTATCAAAATTTTTGTGATCTTGGTATGCAAGGGCACATACTGGAAACGATTGATGCACGGCACTGATCCAGATTTAGATTCAGGCTTTGCAAAGAAATTGTTCAAAACATGCAGTGCTGGCGATACTGCAGAGCAAGCCTTTGACGCAACAAGAAATACTTTCGATAATCTTTACTATAATCCATTGCAAAGGAAAGCCGGGGTGCTTTCTACAGATCAAACACTGTATGCATCTGCAGAAACTAAAAGATATATGAATGGCTATGCATTCAATCAAGCCGGGTTCTTCTTTGATTTCCAGCAGGCAATGGTGAAAATTGAGTAAGCTTGATGTTAAAGAAGGTTCAAAAGGCGAAGTAAGACGAAATTGCCATAAAATTAATTGATGTTAAAGCTTTCTATCAACTAATTAGTTAGTCCCATTAAAAAAAAAAAAAAAAAAAAAAAATCTAAGTTAAGTTAGGTGTTGTAAGACTGGAAATTTCTGTTTCTTAACAGATAAATGCGTGATAAAGGTCCATAGTTTTATTTGTGCTTCTTTAGATTGTAATTAACTATCAATTAATTGCTCATCCTTGGCACCTCATGTTTTACAGTTTTAGTTTACTGGAATTTTGACCCGTACCCCAACAAAACTACAGCAAAGATGAAAGACGAAACTTGGTACGTACCACTATCCGCTACCACTGGCACTTGTGGAGTTGGAAGTATGATCTTCCTCCATAGACATATAAATGATACCACCACCATTTTTATAATTGAAATTACATACACAAATTAATCGTAATGTTGAATTGATTACTTCAATACCATAATTTCATCTAACAATCAATTTCTTGTTTTATTTCAATCCCATGATTTTATCTAATAATCAATGTCTTGGTGAATGGCAAAGCAAAAGTAGTTTCTTAGAAGAACCAAGCTAAATATATCCAAACATTTTAAAGCCAAAGAAATACTTTTTTTTTTTTTTGAAAACAAACTCAAACTTCATTCGTTTATGAATAGAAAGAGTGTAGGTTTCTTAGAAGAACCAAGCTAAATATATCCAAACATTTTAAAGCCAAAGAATACTTTTTTTTTTTTTTTTTGAAAACAAACTCAAACTTCATTCGTTTATGAACAGAAAGAGTGTACGTTTTTATAACCCTTAAAAAACAAGTTGTTTAATCTAGTTATTTAGCCAAGTGATTACTTAGATAAATTATTCAGATCTAGGTTAACACATTCAAATCATATCATGTAAATAATGCAGAAAAGTAAATAACACCACGAAATGATAACCCAGGAAAACCAAACTGGTAAAAAACCTAGGGAGGATTTAACCTAGCTATCATCAAGGTAAAACAGATCCACTATGAAAGAATTGAAGTTTTACAATAAGACTTACACCACTAACATTCTATTGCTACCTCTTGTAGGAAACTTATTACCACGACCACGTGATAGCTTCGAGTCCACGAACTACTTCTTTCCTTGATCCACAGCAACCACAAATTCTCCTACTTGTGTTTTTCTTTAAGCTTTTTATGCAGCAATTGAAGCGATCACCAAGTTCTTGACATGAATCTTGATAACCCTAAGTGTATATGAAGGTAAACACCTTTAGATCTCACAAGAGATTCAACACACAGCATATCAACAACCTCTAAAACGTAAATAGGGTTTTTCTTTTTATACTTGGAGTAAAATATAAAACCCTACACGTCAAACCGGGCTTGGGCTGAGTTGGAAAAATATGCAGAAAAATTAATCTGCACGAGGTTTGATCGACTGAGCCTTGCAGATTTAGACAAATAAATCCTGCAATTACTCGATTCCAATTTGTAACTTTGGCAATCCATGATAAAACACATCACAAAACTAAAATGCTCAAAATTTCAAACAACTCTTTAAAAATTAGCATACCCAAAAACAATTCAACCTAACTACTATCTATCAGTTGCCAGTGTAGACAGCATCACGACTGAATTAACCTGTATATTCCTGAAACACTCAACAAACACAGAAATGCATGTGCGGAAAATACAAGTAAAAATAAATAAATTCTTGATTTCACAAAACAGAAAATAAAAGACATATACCATTAATAACCTTATCATGTAAATCAATAACCAATGTATCATATGTGAAATAAGAAACAATAAAAGAAACATAGTGTCTCCCCCTAACATATACAAATAAATACATCATGAGCCAAATAAAAAAGAAAATACATAAAGCTCCTAGATATACAATCTAAAGCTCCAAAAACTCCAAAACTCCCCTTATCTCCATCAATATGTACTTCCCCATTTTGTGATGAATTGCAAAAGGGTAATCATGACTCATCATCAAAAGGAGGTAGTGGAGAAGACCGTCGAGCACTCGCCAAATCAGCAAGTAAAGCTTGAAGCTTCGTGAGCACGTCCACCAAAATCTGTCCATGCACCGCCTAAACGGTCATGACAGTCCAGCATACTCCATAGAGAAGCATTGCTCGAAGAAGACGATGGAGGATCCACAGCGGTAGTGGGATCGACATACACCTCAACAGAGGGATCACCAGATGTAGGAGGCCTAGATGCACCAGTAGAAGACTTGACTCTAGGGCATTTAGAGCTAGCTTTCATCTGAGCTGCTCTTTGCCGAAGAAATGTGGTACCTATGGGAGCTACAATATGTATGGGCTCATACGCGAGAAAATCCTTTAAACCTAAATGTAACAAAATTCTTTGGATAAAAACAGGGAAGAAAAGACCATGTGACTTAGAACTACTCCTATGAACCTTAACTAAAGATCGAATGAAAAGAGTAGGAAAACTCATAGGAACATCAGTCATAAGAGCATACAAAAATGCACATCTCTCAATATGAATAGTGTGCAAGTGAGAGATAGGCCAAATAGAATGACAAGAAATCCAGAAAAACAAGTAATTGAGCTCAGTAAGCTCATGGGAGGTGATATGAGGATCAGTACCCCAACTAGTGGAAGTACTGGTGAGATAAGACATATTGTCATCAAGAGGAGGGGTTTCAGTGTATGGGTACACGAGCTGCTGTACCAAAGGTACACCAAGAGCAGTGGCCACTACAGAAGGTGTAATGACATACTCTTTACCCCTTATCCAACTCATCACATACTGGACGTTGAAATCATCGGAATGGACAAAGAGGTTCGAATAGAACACTCTAATCAAAGTAGCCAGAAGAGGATAATTCATATCCAAAAGAGGCAACCAACCCCTACACTCAAAGTTCCTACAGATTTCCATATCTAACTCATCTAGTATGACCTTACGCTCAACCCAGACATACCTAAATATGTTATGCTTCTCATTGGTTTCTTGGTTCTTCTCAAACCTAAACCTATCACTCTCGAAAGCTGGGGAAGAGGAGGTGGTGGTTTTCTTTGCCCTAGTCCTTCTAACCATGATGCTAAGGGTTGGAAAGGAAAGAAAAAAACAGAAAACAAAGAAAAGAAACAAAGAAACCAAGGGCAGGCTGTATTAGAGAGGGTTAGAGCACAAAAAATCTCAATAAATAACAATCTATATGATGCATGTAATGAATGCACCTCTAATGCATTGAAAATTGTTCAAAATAACCTCATAAACCATCAATTGACTTGAACATAGAGTTTTAAACTAGAAAACCCAAATTTTGAAAAACCCAATTTCTAAAATCAAATCAAATTGATCAATTAAGCATTACACTAGTTAGATAACATCATATAATGACATAATCAATCAATTACACAAGTTAATTTTATCAATTTTAGCCCAATTGAACAAAATCCCCAATTTCACAAAGTTTCAAGCCCTAGACTTTTAAATTTTTTCCAAATCACAAAATTAATCAAATTAATGCATGGGAATCATGTTAATAACCTCCAAGGACAAAAACCCATTAAAAAAAATTGATTAAAAACAACTAAAACATCAAAATCCCCAAAAACCTTATGTTCGAAAATCTCATGTAAAATGCATGAAAAATGTTAATGAATTGAAAAAGAAGGGGTAAAAGAGACTTACTAGTTCAAGAAGAGAAAAACCCTTGAAAGATTGAGGCAGAAAACAACAAAAAAATTTAGATTGGATCGGTCGAAGAGAGAAAGTGAGGAAAAGATTGAAAAGGCTTTTGAAAAAACGATGAATGCGTGAAAAGAAGCTTTTTTTTTTTTTTTTTTTTTTTTTATAAAACTCAACTTTCGAATTTCAATCGGTCAAAAATTAGATTCGATCAATCGAAAAACATATTCGGTCGATCCAGCATCAATCGTGCACTGATCGAACTAGGCAGATTCAAACCTAAATTTTTATCGCATTTTTGATCGGTCGAAAGACATATTCGATCAATCGAAAATCTGGAAAAAACACATTTTTGAAAAATAGAGCATTTTAATGTAGAAACTTCTTAAAGCACAATGTTTCATGAATGAAATGCTTGTGTATGAGATTAAAAGTTTTTCAAAAACACATGGATTCAACTCAGATCTTTCAAAAACAAGTTTTTTAATCAATTTGTCCCCAAAACTCAAACATTAAACATATTTTGCATTAGAATCAAGGAATTTTTAATCTTGGATGGCCACAATAAGATCACACACAATATCATGTACTAAGTTTAGCAAAGAATAACTTGTGTAATGTGTGCAACTAGTAATAACTTGAGATACATGTGAGGTGATATGTAGATAGTAATCAATCACAATTTCTACAAAATTCATCACATAAGTTTGGAAGAGACTATCACCTAAAAAGTTACATCATATATCTCACATCTCCTATAAAACAAGCTTGCAATCATATAAGTTTCTTGTTTTGCTTCATAATGTACACACCAATTTTATTTCATTGTGAATTTATTATAGCTTAATACTGTACACACCAATTTTAGCATTAATCCAAGGCTACACTTTATTTTCTTTTTGTGCATGTGCTACACTTTCTCGAACACAAAATCTTATGATATGCATTAAAGTGTTCATGATTGGCTAGTAAATAGTGGTGAGATGGTTATTTATGCCTTTCTCTTAGGATTTTTTAGTCCTTGCAATTAAAAGCATGTGACTTCAGAATCAAGATCATGTGATAAAAAACTATAAACAACTCCACACAACAAGCACTACATAGTTAACACTAGCAAAGTGCAGTAAAATAAGCTCATCCAAGATAATCAAGGTACACAAACATATTATGTAAAGATAAAATGGCCAGCCTTGATTATAAGTCCAAGAAAAATAATGCAAAATACATTTTTCCTTCATTTTCTCCCTTTTATTTTATTTTATTATATTTTTTTTAAAAGAATAACAAAAAAAACTTATCATGAAATGCATGAATGTTATGCAATGCAAATTCTTTTTTTAAAAAAATGTTCACAATGAATAGAGAGATGAAGCATAAGGACCATGTCAGAAAGACTTAATTAGATTGACCCTCTTGCATCCAAAACCTTTTAGATGCAACTCTTGCATTGGAGTTATTATTCATATTAAGGTCTGTTTAGATGCAACTCTTGCATGAATGTTATGCAATGCAAATCCTTTAAAAAAAAAAATGGTCACAATGAGTAGAGAGATGAAGCATAAGGACTATGTCAGAAAGACTCAATTAGATTGAGCATGTTGCATCCCAAACCTTTTAGATGCAACTTTTGCATTGGAGTTATTATTCATATTAGGGCCTGTTTGGATGCCACTTATTTGTTGAAAACTAAAAACAATAAAAAATTTACTGTTCACTCATGAACAGTGCACCAAGCGCTGGTCTTAAAAAAAAAAAAAAAAAAAAACCATAAACGTAGACGTGGGAAATGCAAAATGCACTTCCCAAATGCACACTTAGAATGATGAGCAACTCCAAGATTCGTATAAAGTTTAACGCCTTTACCAACTCACCAATAAGTACCATAGGATCTTGTGCTTGAGGCACAAGTACTTTTGGCTTATTTGCTCGCTTTGCAGCTTGCAATTTGAAACAGTTTGAACAAATAGTCTAGTATTTTCACAAAAATGAGAAACTCATAAAGGTCTATCATGCAACTTATCCTTAGGAAGAGGAGGATTCTTAGGCTTAGACTTGTTAAGATTAACCCTAATCTTCCTAGGAGGTGGTGTAACTTCTACTGGTTTGACAATCTCACTCTTGGGGGGCTCAGAAGAAGAACAAAGTTTGTGGAATGAGTTTCAGACACAAAGATGCTATCTTCAAAACCTAGACCAGTTTTGTCTAAGAGAGACTTCTAAATACTCAACGTGTGTTCAAGTTTAGAACTAGCAGACATATTTGTTTGTTCTCTTGCAATAGATAATTCTAGTTCCAAATTCTTAACTTTATCAAGCAACAACATTTTTTCAGTCTTCACCTTATTAATCAATTCATTAGCATCAAACAATTTCAACAGCAAATTTTTCTTATCAAGTTCAAGAAAAGCAATTTTCTTCAAACTTATGTCAATATTCCTAGCATCCTTTGCAGCAACCTTGCAAAGTTTATTATAAGGTTCTTGCAAATCAACATTCTTAAAGAGTCCCCCATTAGAAAAGTTCTCATTAACCACAACACTTTCATCAACTATAGCAGTAGCTGTGAAAGTAATAAAATTTCCATCCCCATCACTACTAGACTCATGATCAAAAACTTCATCATCATTAAGGGTTACAGCCATAACTTTACCCTTTGATCTCAAGAATGTAGGACATTCTGATTTTCATGACCATACCCTTGACAACCAAAACATTGTTGACCCATGGAATTATTAGAGGTTTGACATACTCTGTCTTTAGATTTATCAGTATTATTCACTTTAGTCGATCCATTCCTCTTAAAGTTCCTAGGTTTAGCATTGTTTTTACCTCTTGCCCTTCTGTTGTTGTTCCTAAGAAAGTTTCTAAGGTTATGTAATCTCTGTAGAAGAAAGTTCATCATCAAATCCATTACCATTAACATAATCAACTGACTTAAGAGCCATTGATTTGGATTTGTTTGTCTTGGATAGGTCTAACTCATAAGACTGGAGAGATTCTACAAGCTCATCAACAGGAATGGAGTCTACATCCTTATTTTTAGTAATGGCAGTCGCTTTGAGTCTAAAGTCTTCAGTCAAGGATCTAAGTATCTTCCTAACAATCTTAGGTTGGCCATAAATTTCACCCAAATTATATGCAAAGTTAACAATATCATTCAGTTTAGCATAGAATTCATCAAAACATTCATTATCAAATATTCTAATACTTTCAAATCTAGTAGTTAATTGCTGCAGTTTGTTAACCTTAATTGCCTTTGTGCCTTCATGCATAATTTGGAGAATATTCCATGTAGTATGAGTAACCTAAACATTTGAGATCCTCTTATTCCTCCATAAAAAAGCATTAAAAATAGCATTTAATTTGCTATTAAAAGCAGCTGCTTCTTTCTGAGAAGTTTGCCACCCGCTTACAAGGGTAGTCGATTTCTCCCATCCGTATTCAACGGAATTCCAAACTCTCTCATCAATAGATTTCAAGAATGCTTTCATCCTTACTTTCCAGTAGGCATAGTTGTTCCCATTAAAGTGAGATGGGATCACAAGAGAGTGTTCGTGTTCCATGCCAACAGGGATCAAGGATCAACTCTAATTATAATAACCTAAATCAAGGGCTAACTCACTCTGATACTACTTGTACATTTTTAGACCCCTTAAAACACAAGTTGTTTAACCTAGTTATTTAGTCAAGTGATTACTTAGATAAATTATTCAGATCTAAGTTAACACATTCAAATCATGTCATGTAAATAATGCGGAAAAGTAAATAACACAACGATATGATAATCTAGGAAAACCAAACTGGTAAAAAACCTAGGGAGGATTTAACTTAGCTATCCTTAAGGTAAAACAAATCCACTATGAAAGAATTGAAGTTTTTACAATAAGACTTAGACCACTAACATCCTATTGCTACCTCGTGTAGAAAACTTACTATCATGACCACGTGACAGCTCCAAGTCCATAAACTACTTCTTTCCTTGATCCACAGCAACCACAAGTTCTCCTACTTATGTTTTTCTTTAAGCTCTTTATGTAGCAACCGAAGTGATCACTAAGTTTTTGACATGAATCTTGATAACCCTAAGTGTGTATGAAGGTAAACACCTCTAGATCTCATAAGAGATTCAACACACAGCATATCAACAACCTCTAAAACGTAGCTAGGGTTTTTCCTTTTATACATGGAGTAAAATATAAAACCCTACACGTCAAACTGAGCTTGGGCTGAGTTGAAAAAATTGGCAGAAAAATTAATCTGCACGAGGTTCGATCGATCGAGCCTAATTTTCATTCGATCGAGCTTTGCAGATTTAGACAAATAAATTCTGCAATTACTCGATTCCAACTTTACAAATAAATACACTTTGAGTAGCCTAAATCTGGATTCTAATTTTTTATCATGGTTTGCCAACACATTACACATTGAAGTTCTAATACATTTAGTTCCTCAAGTTTTAGAACCTAACAAAGAGAATCAAATACAGTGCCTCTAATGCTAGAGGAGGTGACTCTTACAACCATACAATATCCTCTTCTACTTGCCTAGTATAATAGGCCAAAGAGTGTGCAACTGAATTCACATTCCGGTGAACACAACTTGTCTCCCCATGCCCGAGTCCCCTTAACAACCACTGAATATCCTTATAGACAGTACCTAGGTGAGACATATTACATTGTGGCTAGTGGATGACCTTCATTACTGTTGTGCTATCACCTGCAATCACCAAATCAGAGAAACCAACTTCAATATCGAACTCTAAAGCTTTCCTGCACCTTAATACCTTCACCTCCTCGCTGTCTGTTATTATAGGACCTTTATACGAAAGCATTGCCATAACCTGACCTTTATCATTCTGGATCACCAACCCAACTCTGAAGGCTACCATATCTGCAAAGACTGTGCCATCAAAGTTGAGCTTGTAAATAAAACCATTAGAGGCCTGCCACGAATTCATCAACCCAATCGTCATTGGCTCTAGAACTGCCAAGTGGGATTGTGCTGCATTAACTTCTTCTATGTGTTAGGACATATGTGGTTCACATGTTAAGAACATATTCATACTTTTATGTAATTGGTTAATCTTTTGACAAAACGCACTTTACTTATATTTTGGTAGATTTAGGATGTGTTGAAATACTTCAAGAAACCATGTTTCAAGATCAAGTATTGAAACTTTTGAGTCTATTCAAGAAAAAAAGCTGAAAGTGCAATTTCATTAAAGCTCAACAACTGCATCTATCGAGCTTCAGTAAGCTGTTTCAGCCCCGTGTCTTGACACCTACTTGACAACTTCTCGATAGCTTCTATCTCTCGAGGTTTATAAAAATCAGAATTCTAATCTGATTTATTAGGATCCGTGAATGTGTCTTTGGGCCTTCTTTTCTCCTAATCCTAGACATATAAAAGGATTGTTTTAAGAGCCGTCAATAGAGATACAAGTTGCACAAGCATTGAGCAAACTCTGTTCAAGCAATTTGTAACTGGAGACAAAGTTCTTAACCTAGTTCATCTTTTCTGAAGAAGTTGTTGTGTATGTGCACCTTTGGGTTTTGTGACCAAGCATCTTCTTGATCTTCATTATGTGTATAAACTAAAGAACTTTGCAGCCAACCTTTCTTTCTAGTTGGTGATTGAAGTCGCGTACTGGGATCCGCGTAAATTGGTTAGTCACGTACTTGGGAGCCATGCATCAAAAGTGGGAACTGTCACTACAAAACAAGTCCAATTGGGTATTGGGATAAGGGTTCAACTGTAGGTTGGTAAGGCACTTGGGATTCCTTTACTTGTAACCACTTGTTGTGATAATAGTGGAGTTTCGGGAGTGGTGACCTGAAAATCACCCGGTGGGGTTTTTGCCACGAGGTTTTCCCCATTCGTAAACAAATCACCGTGTCATTTAATTTTCGCTGCATATTTAGTTATTTGATGATTTTTTTGTGTTGCCACGCAATTGTATGTTAATTAATCTAATTAATCAACTTGGTTAAATTAATTGGTTAATTAATCACAATGGCTCAATTCGTTTGTGGCCTATCAAGTGGTATCTGAGCAGGCACACTTTGATTAGGATAATCTTTGCTGTGTTTGATCCATTGACCCCTGTTTGTCATGGATAGAGGACAGTCGTTAATCATACCTCCTTTATCTGATGGGACTAACTATGCCTACTAGAAAGTACGTATGAGAGCTTTTTTGTAGTCCTTAGACGAGAAGGTGTGGCAAGCTGTAGAGATTGGCTGGACTAAGCCAAAGGAAGCGTTGGCCGATTGGGATGATGCAAAGATCAAGGCGGCTAACTTCAACAGCAGGGCATTGAATACGTTGTTTAGTCCGGTCACCAATAAGGAGTTCAAGAAGATATCCTCAACTAAAACTGCTAAAGAGGCTTGGACCATCGTCCAGACAACCTATGAAGGAACCAAGGCTGTCAAAGATTCAAAGCTTCAGAGGCTCACTACAAGCTTTGAAGAACTAAAGATAGAGGAGGATGAGTCGTTCGATGAGTTCTATACCAAGCTCAAGGACATAGTGAACTCAGCCTTCAATCTTAGGGAAACCATTCCTGAACCCAAGATTGTGAGAAAAGTGCTCAGATCTCTACCCGAGAGATTCCATGCCAAGATTACGGCGATTGAGAAATCAAAGGATATTGACAAGATTCCTTTGACTGAGCTAGTTGGAAACTTGCAGACCTACGAGCTAGGGTTATCTAGGATTGGCAAGTCAAGCAAAGGTAAGAGCATGGCCTTGAAGGCCAAGAGTAGTGAAACAGATGAGTCTTCCGATGATGAAGATTCCAAGATGAAGTCCTACATTACAAGACAGTTCAAGAAGTTTATGAAGAATGCCAATGGAAGGAACTTCGACAAGGACCGCAGGCAATCCAGTTCTTCTAAGTTCAAGAGCCAAGAGAAAGGGAAGAAAGATGTAAAGGAAAGTGGTCAGTACACTGTTCTTGCAGGGCCTAAGTGCTTTGGGTGTCATGGGTTTGGATACATGAAACATGAGTGTCCTACATATCTCAAGAGCATTGGGAAAAGTAAGGCACTTGCTGCAACCTTGAGTGACACTGAGCCTAAAGATGATTCCGATAGTGAGGATGATGGAATCTTAAATGCCTTCACTGCCACAATCAATCCTACTGACGGGATTGTTGATGAAGTGGAAGAAGAAGAAGAATTGGTGGACACCAAGTGTGAGAAGATGGATGATCAAGATGATATCCATTCAGCTTAAGAGAAACTATATAAGCTGTCTGAAAAACACGAGAAACTCTATAGGCTAACCACCAAGAAGCTCAGTGATGTGGAACTTGACCGTGAAGAGTTGTCCACAAAGTTTGATGAGGCAAATCAGACTATTGAAGCGCTGAGGTTCGAGAACAATTTCTTGGCTGAGAAGACCAAGAAGCTTGAGGCGGAGTTATTTTAGGTTAGAGCTCAGTTGGAGAGGACCTCGAGTGCAAAGCTTGATGAGATGCTCAGCATTCAGAAATCTGCTTCAGATCGAACAGGTCTAGGGTATGATCTTTCTTCCTCAAATATTGCTTCTATTAGTGCTACTGTTTTTGTTCCTCCTGCTAATATTGTTAAAATTAAGAATACTGATGTCAAAACTGAATTAGCTAGTGAAAACTTAGACAATGGTAAATCTATTCTAGGAGCACCCCCTAAGCTAGATAAGAAAGATGCTAAAAACCCTAGGGCTAAGAAGGTTAACTCTCAAAAGCCCAAACAGAAGAAGCAGCATCTCTATCATCATTGTGGTGTTGCTGGTCATACTCGACCAAATTGCTATAAGTGGTTAGCCACTTAACAGAGCAACAGCATGATAACATCTGGAAGCCAAAATCAGCTTCAATCCTCTCTTGCTCCTCTTGGAGATCTTCTGAAAGCCCTCATGTTCCTTTCGAACTTGAATGAGTTCAATCCTTCCCCTTCATCACCGGTTTAAGGTTTCAACCAAATGAAAGGTTCTTCTAAGGTGTGGAAGAAAAAGGACTCTAAGTGATTAAATCACTTTCTTCTGTCTTTTTTTCTTTTCTTTTTTTTTTTTTTTTTTTTTTTTTTTTTGTCGCATTACTTGTGTGTTTTGTTTTTATTTTGAGTCAGTCTAGTTTTTGCATTGCATTGATAACATGTTTTTGTTTTTTTTTGTTTTTTTTTTTTTTTTCGGTTTTTGTTTTTTTTTTTGTTTTTGATAAAAATTAAAAAAAATTAAAAAATCAGAAAAATACAAAAAACAGTGTGTGTTTTGTGTACATTGGTACTTGTGTACCTTGGATGGCCAATGAAACAAAATTTTCTAAACTTTGTATCATTTGTAGTTTAGATGAGCATCTCTTTGCACAACTAAGCAAGTGAGCTTTGTGGCTCTTGTTTGTGATGAGCAAAATTAAGTTATTTCTTAGACTTAACACTCATATCACTCTCTTTGACGGGTAGGACTAAAAAATCCTAAGAGAAAGACATAAATAACCATCTCACCACTGTTGTTCGCCAATCATAAATGACACCTGTATGCTTTGGCATAGCAAAAGTGTAGTGTCAATGACATTTGTGTGCTTCGGCATAGCAAAATTGGAATGTCCAATATCAAGGGTATTTCTTTTCTCTCTCTTATATGCCCATGTATGATATGCTTAAAAAAAAATATGCAAAGAAAATAAAAAGCAAAAAGATCAAAGTGCTTTAAATATGGTTGCAAGCGTGTATTCAAGGAGATGTGGGAGTTATAGGATGTACCTCGAAGGTGATAGTACCCATCAAACAGTTATGATTGTGTGTGAGTTAAAGTGATTTTCTCATATCTCAAATCATCATAACATGTATACACTTATGCAATCTTGCGATATTTTTCACACACGACGCGCAATATTCCTTGCTACTCTTGATACATGTGCAGGTACAATGTGATTTGGCCATTACTAGGTTTACATGTGTTTTTGTATGCTTACTAAACTGTCATGACTTGTTTTTTAAATATAAAATCAGTTAGACTTGTTTAGTGTGTGTGTGTGTTTTTGGAGATCCATGTGCTTAAATTTTTTCATTGAGAGATGATTTTGAGAGCCTATTATGTTGATTGGGTCATTGTTGAGTTGCATGTATGATTGCATTCATGTCTATGTTTTTCACTTCTCGAAAAACTGTTTTTAAAAGCTGGCTTGACACCTCCTCGATACCTAGCTATCTGTCGAGCTTCTCAAGCTTTTTCTTATCACAATCTCGACACATCCTCGACACCTGGTGGATCGATTGAGAAATCTCCTGTCTCCTCGATAGCTTCTCGATACCTTGTCGATTGATCGAGCTTCTGTTCTGGGTTCTAGTGTTTATTCCTCAATATCTTCTCGACACCTGATTTTGTCGAAGACCAGTCTTCTCGACACCTCCTCGACAGATATCTCGATACCTCTTGATACCTGTATCTGTCGAGATTTACTGAGGTTCTATTTAAACCCCTCGTGCGATCTGGTTCTCATTTTTTTGATCTCTCTCGATCTGTCCACACCTGTTCATCTTCCAAACTCATTTTTCTCACTCCAAACCTTCAACCCACGTGATTTTCGGCCCTTCCTTGCTTCAAATCACTTGGTATGATCTCTTTTCTTCTCATATTTCATGCATTTCATGTTTTTGAATCTTAGGTTTTGAGGTTTTTTCAAAATTGTTGAGTTTTTCTTGTAATTCTGTGATGGGTTTTCATTTAAATGTGTTCAAAATCTCATGCATTGCATCACATTTGCATTACAATAGTATTTTCATGCATTTAGATGTGTGTAATATGTTTGTATGCTGGTAGGATTAGATTAGGCTGAGCCCATGATGAAATTTCTTTTGCATGTCACATGTACATGCATTTCCTATGCATACATACTCTCTTTTCAATATATCTTAATATATTTGAAATGCTTTGGGACTTTTCTGATTGTCTCTTTCTCCTTTTCTCTCATTTTGTTTACGTTAGTAGTGTCTATGGCACTTAAACGTAAGTCTGCTCCGTCTCGGAACCCTCTTCGTTCTAGGGCATCATCTTCTTCTGATCCTACTCCTTCTAACATTCGGTTCCGTGATGAGGATGCCCATAAAGCATTCTTGGAGAACTTCTCTCGACAAGGTGTTCATTCGGAACGCCGAGTCACTTTGGCGGACTTCGCTGACACTGACCTTCCCGATGTCATTCACAGTTGGGGATGGGAGTCACTGTGTGATGTCCTGGTCATTTGTCCTCTCGTGCTTATACAGGAGTTTTACTCCAACATGCACAGGATTGATTCTTCAGTACCTCTCTTTCACACTCGTGTTCGAGGTACGCGCTTTACTGTCACACCACAGCTTGTTGCGAATATGCTTAGAGTTCTGAGGGTAGCGCATCCTGATTACCCTGGTTGTGAGCGTCTGAGGACTGTGTCCAAAGATGAGATGATGTCTGCTTTCTGTGAGCACCCATCTGTCTGGGGTGAGCGTCAGTTTACACCATGTCAGCCTTTTGCTAAAGGCCCTAGATTAATGAACATGGTGATGACTTTTGTGTTGCTCCCACTCTCTCACTATAACTCTATCACAGAGCCTTGTGCTCGATTTTTGCTTTCTTTGTTAGAGCACCTCACTATAGATTTTCCTTCACATTTCATTCTTTCCATCATAAATGTGTTTAGGGACACGACTACCTATGATAAGCTCATCTTTCCTTCTGCTATCACGAGGATTTTTTGCCATTTTTCTATTCCTTTTCCCTCCTCTGATCACTTCTCTGTCATGTGTGTCATAGATGCTGCTACTGTAAAATGTAGTGAGGCTCATTTTAGGTCACGATAGGAGTCAGCAGCTCCTCCCTCCGGTTCGACTCCATTTCATTTGACACCTTCTCGATTTGCTCCATCTACATTTGCTCCCTCCTCTTCTATGGGCGATGTATCTTTTGGAGACATCATGGCGCAGCTGCAGCGCATGGATGCTCGCCTTGATACGCTCTCTACTGAGCTATATTAGGTGAACATTCTTGTTGGTCGTATTGCACGACGTCAGGCGACCATGGGTGGTTTTGCTCCTGAGGCTACTCCTTCACCACCTCTTTCAGTAGCTTCGGATTCTGATACTGAGGATGATGATGATGATGACGCTTCGGATGATGATGATGGAAATGCTAGCTCTTTTGTTGAGATGTTTGCTTGACACTCTACCCTTTGTCACTCGTGACAAAAAGGGGGAGTAATTTTGGGATATGAGAGTAGTCATCTTAGAGGGGGAGTTAGTATAGGACATTTTTGATAGGGGGAGTGTTGATACTTGAGCTTGAGGAATGTAGCGAGGATATGATGTATCTTGTTTTTTTCTTTCTTATATAGATACATTGTTCTTATTTCTTTCTATATGTGGATGTATGTTGTTTCTTTCACCTACCTCTTATATGTGTTGTTTCTTTTCTTTCTTTATACACATGTTTCTTTACTTGCATGCAATCTATTATTTCTGTTTCACACAAAGATGCCTTGATGAGTTTTGTTTAAAGTGTTTCAGAAATACAGGTTGTCAAAGTCTACTTGCCATAAACTCTCTTCTTGCAAAATTTTTCAAGAGTTTGTGTTAAGATAGATTTTATTGTATTAAACAAGTGAAAATGAGTTGAGTGATTTATGACTTCTCTCATAATCATTTGTTAGTTGTGGTTTTATCACGGATTGCCAAAGGGGGAGATTGTTAGGACATATATGGTTCACATGTTAAGAACATATGTCATGTTTTTATGTAATTGGCTAATCCTTTGACAAAACACACTTTACTTGTATTTGAGTAGATTTAGGATGTGTTGAAATACTTCAAGAAACCATGTTTCAAGGATCAAGTATTGAAACCTTCAAGTCTGTTTAAGAAAAAAAACTGAAAGTGCAATTTCATTAAAGCTCGACAGCTGCATCTGTTCGCGTAAAATAATCTGCAAGCGCACAGAATCGTAACAAGTAGTAAAGTGTTTTTAGAAAATGAAGGTCGAACCCACAGGGATTAACTATGTTATTGAATACCGAAATTCACTAAATTAATTACTATTTGGAAAATCGAAAATAGATGGAACGTTCTACTCTCTGAATTAAATTAAACTATTTAATAAAAATAAATCTACGAATAAAAAATTAACAAAGCGCAAAAATATAAAAGTGTAAAAATATGATAAGAATGGATCTAGAGCGGTTGATTTCACCTAACAAGTCCCACACAATTTATTCTTCCTAATTATTAAATTCTAATAATTTCTCATTGATGATTAAAAATTCCTTAAGTATTCAATATCTTCTCTCGAATAATATCAAAAATATCTTCAACTAACAATTCCATATCTCTATGTGAATTTAATTAATTGGAGACTCATTACGTACGTTGAATTTTTTGAAAAATCACACTAATTGCGGTAAAGCATCTCTACTTTCGCTCAACTAGTGGTGTTTAATTCTAGAACTAAAATAACAAATCACCTCTCGGTCTCATTGTAATTCAATTGATCAAACCATAATTCGTAAAAAATAATAAGCATTAAGAATAAGAATTAAACACTCAATCATGGAAATATTAAAAATAAAATAATTCAGAATATAAATTGTGTGTTCATTGCTAGACTACATCAACGCTCTAGAAAATAAAATTTAGTTCATAATAAAACTAAAAAGAAAAAAAAATAAAATTTATGTCTTTCATCTGATGGTTGATCAACATAAAGCTCTCGCTTTTGTCCTCAGATCCTCCTCTTCAGAAAGACTCCTAAAAGTAAAATATTCAATGCGGCCCTGCCTTTTCCTCTCAGGTTTCTCTTCTCTTCTTTTTACCTTAAAGTGCCTTTAAATAGGTCAAGGAATCCTATTACAAGTTGAATTCCCGTTTGGAAAAAATCTCAGATTTTTAGGCTTCACTTAACCGACGATTTTGGCCCATTTAATTTCAGAATTAGGACTTTTGGTAAACTACAAAGTTGTAGCCCTTTAAGTTAAATTTCCAGCCCAACTTGAATCATCTCGATTGGATATCTGAGCCCAATGTTATGCTGAAAATACTAACTGATGTGCAGGCTGGAATCCTAATCCGAATTGGACTTGGATTTTGTGCAAAATTCCTTTGATTCCTTGCTCTTCTCATTCCTTCAAAGCACAAATGAATAGATAAATATAAATAAAAAATCAAATCAAATCAAAAGAAATAAAGGAAAACTAACAATTTTAATAAATAAGAGGATAATAAAAATCATGTAAAAATTACACTTATCAGCATCTATCGAGTTTCAGTAAGCTGTTTCAGCCCCGTGTCTCGACACCTGCTCGACAACTTCTATTTGTCGAGATTTATAAAAATCAGAATTCTGATTTGATTTCTTAGGATTCGTAAATGTGTCTTTGGGCCTTCTTTTCTCCTAACCCTAGACATATAAAAGGATTGTTTTAAGAGCCGTCAACAGAGATACAAGTTGCACAAGCATTGAGCAAACTCTGTTCAAGCAATTTGTAACCGGAGACAAAGTTCTTAACCTAGTTCATCTCTTCTGAAGAAGTTGCTATGTATGTGCACCTTTAGGTTTTGTGACCAAGCATTTTCTTGATCTTCATCATGTGTATGAACTGAAGAATTTTGCAGCCAACCTTTCTTTCTAGTTGGTGATTGAAGTTACGTACTGGGATCTGCGCAAATTGGTTAGTCACGTACTTGGGAGCCGTGCATCAAAAGTGAGAACTGTCACTACAAAACAAGTCCAATTGGGTATTGGGGTAAGGGTTCAACTATAGGTTGGTAAGGTACTTAGGATTCCTTTACTTGTAACCGCTTGTTGTGATAATAATGGAGTTTCGGGAGTGGTGACCTGAAAATCACCCGATGGGATTTTTGCCATGAGGTTTTCCCCATTCGTAAACAGATCACCATGTTATTTAATTTTCGCTGCATATTTAGTTATTTGGTGATTTGTTTGTGTTGCTACGCAATTGCATGTTAATTAATCTAATTAATCAACTTAGTTAAATTAATTGGTTAATTAATCACAAGGGGTCAATTCGTTTGTGGCCTATCACTATGTAGTCCCTAGCTCTTGCATTAAACCGAGAAGGTTCCTTTCATGCAAGATTGAATTTCGTTGATTCCATATCAGCCAGCATTGGACCTAAAAAAATTCAAGATCATCCACGAAGAGCTTGTGCATCAAGTCCGCAAATAGCTGCATAATGTCATGTTGGCCACTCAAGCTTTTTTGTAATTGGATTGAACACCCAGCCCACACATCCTGAGCCGTTCCATACTCCCACAGTGCATGAATCACAAACTTCGAATGCCTCAGACATATAGGACAGCTATCATCCTCGATAATTCGACGTTGAGCCAGATTTGCAAGAGTTGGCAATATGTTTTGACAAGCTTGCCATCCGAAGACCTTTATTTTGTTTGGCACCTGTAGCTTCCATATCTTATCCCAGACATGGCTATTTGACATTGGAGCTAAGCTCTCACCCTCACAACCCGCTTCCTTCAACAATAATCTCGTAATATGGTAACTCGACTTCACAAAGTACCTTCCATTCTTATTATGCAACCACAGCAACACATTTGAAACATACTTGTGACTTTATGGAATTCTCAAAATGGCATCTACATCAAACCTATGGAAAACCGTGGCTACCAACTCCTTATCCCACTGGTAATTACTCCAATCAATTAAGTTCGAGATCCTCCATTCCCACTCCACTTCATCTAGTGATATAAGCACCTGATTTGAAGGATGGTTTGGAATCCACTTATCGTGTATCACCCTTATGGAAGAACCATTTCCCACTCTACAGTAACATCCTTTCTTTAGAATTTGTTGACTTACAATTAAGCTTTTCCAGACATATGAGCTGTTTGGGTTGTCAAATGCTTCCAGAATGCTACATCTTGGGAAGTACTTTTCTTTGAAGCACTTGTAGAGAAGTGATCCTTGGTCCTGCAATAATCTCCACCCTTGTTTAGCCAACATGGCTAGAATGAAACTCCTTATATCCCAGAAACCCATCCCTCCTTCCTTCTTGGGCAAAATCAATGAATCCCAACTCTTCCAGTGAATCTTCTTTTCGTCTTCACATCCCACCAAAACCTGGCATACATAGCATTAAGCTCATTGCAAAGCTTCATTGGCAATTGGAATACTCCCACTGTGTATGTGGGAATTGATTGAGCCACTACCTTTATCAATACCTCATTCCTAGCTCTAGATAGCAATCTCCCTTTCCACCCCTATATTTTTTTTCCAAACCCTTTCCTTAAGAAAAGAAAAGGCTTGATATTTGGAGATAAGATTCAAATTTCTTCACTTCTTGGACTCCCAAAGAATTTTTTATCCAATCCCATTATGCACCTATAGTATTGCCACTAAAGAAAACAGAGGATTTGTCCAGATTGATACATTGCCTAGATGTCGTGGCATATAGCTAAAGGATGTCAATGATGGCCTGTACTTCATCTTGATTTGCTTGGCAAAACAAGAGTAATTTATCTGCAAATAGCAAATTTGATATGCTAGGTGCTGTCTGGAGAATAGAAACTCCATGAAGTCGTCCCTCCTCTTTTGCTTTTGCTAGCAAAGACATGAACCCTCTGCACATAACAGAAACAGATAAGGGGATAGAGGGTATCCTTAATAGCATGGTTTTAAAAATCGGACCGGACCGGCCGATTCAGCCTAGAACCGGCCTCCAATCTGGTCCGATTATTACTAAAAACCGAAAATCATCCAAAAACTGAAAATAACCGAAAACCTATTGGTTCTATCGTAAACATTGAAAACCGGTATGGTTAAAATAATTATTGGCCGGTTTGCTTAAAACACCAAAATGCAGCAATTTTGACTAGATAGTAAAGATCTGAAAAACAAAGCAATCAACCATGACCATCCTTTGCCACTGAAAAAGAAAAAGAATAGAAAAAAAAGAGTAGTTGAAGAGAGGGATTCTTCAATGTAGGCACCATTTGACTATCTGAGCACACACAAGAATGTCGACCAAGACAACTTAAACAAGTCTAGAAGAAAAGAGAAGAAGTAGATCTAAGTTGAGAGAGAAGGGAGAAATAAACTTTAATAAAAGAAGTGGGGATGACCCAAAGGTATTTGACGAAAATAACGAGAGAAACAAGTGGGGTAGGTTGGAAAGTGGGGTAGGGATATTAAATGGTTAATTATTAGAGTTTTTTTTTTTTTCAATGTTGTCTTGTAATGTATGTATGTCGTTCTTTTGGAAGGTGTGTTTTTTGCTTTTGGGCTTCTGGCAACCTTTGGGCTATTAGCCTATTTCATGAACTTTGATCATATAAATAAATAAATAATAATAATATATAATATATGTAGCCAAAGCATAATATATATAAAAAAAAATGCACAATAATAATCCATATAAATTTAATAATAAATAATAGTACAATTTTTTTAAAGAATTACTAATTTATTATGTATTGTTAATTTCATACTATATATTTTAAAAACTATATAAGTTGTGGATTTGTTATTTTAATTTTCTAAATATAATATGTGATAATTAAACTCACATTTTTTTAAATAAAAAATATATATATATATTTAAAACTAAATATTCTTAGTTTTAAACTTATTACATATTTTATTATTTATATATTATATTTTAAAATTATTAATTAATTAATTATGACCTCACCGGTTCGACCATCGGTCCAACCATAGTGTGACCATAAAACTGGGAACCACTACTTTTTTCGGTTGTTTAACCGGTCTAGTTTTTAAAACCATGCTTGATAGAGCCCCCTAGATGGTAGAATATTTCCATATGTTTTCCCATTAGTACAGACAAAGAAAGAGACAGTGGTGACACAACTCTTAATATGATCAGTCCACACTTCAGGAAAACCTAACTTGTTCATCATGCCCTTAAGAAAGGTCCACTCTACCCAGTCATAAGCTTTGCTAATATCGAACTTCAATGCCAAAACACCTTTTTTACCTTTCTTTTTGCAATGCACAGCATGAAGGGTCTCATAAGCCACAAGTACATTGTCAGTAATAAGATGACTTGGAACAAAAGTACTTTGAGTGGGCGAAATCAACTGGGGCAGAATTAGCTTCAATCTATTAGCCATAACTTTTGAAATTATTTTATAAATAACATTACTTGTTGATAAGTCTGTAACTTCATTAACATGTGTTATTTTCTCATGTATAACGCAAATATTTTTACATAAGGTAAGTCATTACAAAACTAAAATTTTTTTTTCCATCCAATCAATTTGTAAATTGTGATTTTTTAAATCATATCAATCATAATTAAATATTCTATAAAAATTTTAGATCAAGATTTTGTTAAATAATTTAGAGATGATTATACCAATAATAGAGTGTGGGGGCCTTTTCATATTGTTAGGCCTCGACCCCTTCTGCTGTACTATGGCCCATTAGTCTGAGGTAAAAGAGTTGAGATTGGCCTTGCTGGGACTACGCTTCAGGCCAGCTTGTGCACAAGTCAGGCTTACCTAATGTAGACATGTCTTGACATGAGTGCTGTGGACTAAACATTGGGTGTGGTCACAGCAGGAATAACTGTTACAAGTATTACAGCAAGAATACACTACAGCAGAATAACTATGATAATAAAATGTATTAAGTAAAGCTAACATTGTGAATAAAGTTAACAGAGTTATGGCAAAATAACATAGTGAGTGGGAATAATACTACAGTATAAAAAGGTAAATACTTAGTAATTTTTAGCCAAACAGTGGGTAAATCATCCAATGGACACAACCAATTAAACAGCTTATTTGCTGGATTATGGGCTAAGCTTTTCAGCAAAAGCGAACCCAAGAAGGGAGCCAATCTCCAAAGCAGGTAACCTCAACAAAAGGCTTCTACCATAGAAGTTACTTGCTCTGGAGAAAGGGCCTAAGTGGTTTAAGTTTCGATTTACAATCTTTAGAAAGCGGGTCTATCAAGAGGGAGAGAAAATGTGGTCTATTGATGCATGCCATTATTCCTACTGCCTTACTTTCTCTCTGGTTTTCTTTTAATCTCTCTTTCTTTTCTTTTGTCTCTCCGTGTTTTCTCTTTTCTCTATTCTTTCTTTTCCACCTCCCTTTCGTTCTCTTTCTTTTCTACCTCCCTTTTTTGTTCTCTAATTTTTACTATTCATGGCTACCCCCTTTAGTACCGTCTGCCATTGTAGGATTTACCCCTTTTGCCCCTCAACCATTTTTGGCTTGTTGTGGGCATCTCTCCAGGATTGCCAACTAACCTACTAGTTGTCCAGCCATTACCTCTGCCCAGAGTGTGTTGGTTGCACCACCCTCCATTTCTAGACAAAATTACTTGTCTTGTTTCTTACCTCTCTGTGCTGTTGTTTCATCTTAAGGGATAAGGATTAAGCTATCTCACAACCTACCTCTATGGCATGCATCAAGTGGTCCCAACCCACACTTACCTCTTTTGGGTGAAATGCCATCCCAGCAAGACATTCCCCCAAAAAAGCTTGGGTGAAAACCTTAGAATAAACCCCTCTTTCTCCCCACTACCAAATCACACCCTCTAAATACCTTGACCTGTGGTCCACCTCCCATGTATTGACTAGATACAAGTAGGTGGTGCCCTGGTCCTTTATGCACTCTCTACTTTCATCTGTGTTTGTTTCTTTCTGGCCTTCACACCATTTCTGCTGTTCTTCCGTTGTTTGGTTCTACTGTGTGTGCTAGTTTATGTTTATCCTTTGTGGTATGAAGGATGCATGGGCTTTTGGGCTCATGTTTTCTTTCTTTTATCCCATCCTAGGTTGGGTATTGTCTAGGCGAAAGCCTTTATCTCCATAACCTGCTGAGCCCATGCTTTTGTCTCTCTCCTTCATGGCCGTGGGCCTTTTAGCCATCAATCCTGCCATACTGCTTCATTGTGTTTGCCATATTTACCTCTTATCATTCTTATGGGTTTAGTGGCCATCATTTCTGCCATGTCAGCTCATTTAGTTTACCATTTTATTTTTTGGGCTTCTTTGGCCAATTTACTGCTTCTTCGGCCAATTTACTTCTTCTTTACCTCTTTTTACTCCCATGGGTTTATTACTTAATTCCTTGGGCTTCCACAGCCCTTTTACTATATTTTTAGCTCTTATTACTCTTATGGGCTTATTGGCCATCATTCTTGCCATGTCAGCCCATTGAGTTTACCACTTTATTCCTTGGGCTTCCCCGGCCTATTTACTTCTTCTTTACCTCTCATTATTCTCATGGGCTTACCACTTCATTCCTTAGGCTTTCTCGGCCCATTTACCTCCTCTTTACCCTTGTTACTTTCATGGGCCTGCTGGCTATCAATCTTGCCACATCAGCCCACTAGGCTCGTTACCTTCTCTCTTTACCGTTTTGCCCATCGTTTTCTTCTCTCATCTTCCTTATTGTTGGGCTTCTTCTGTTGTTGGACCCTTTGTCAAAAATGGGCATCAATGTAAAGTACACTAATAGTTTTAAAATTCAGAAAACATATTTAAAAATTAATCAAATTTACACATTTTAACTAATAAACATTGCTTTACAAATATATAGAAATCAATATAAGGAAATTTAACAATAATAAAAATTGAATAAAAACCTTATATATATATATATATATATAACTGAAACCTCTGAAACTTCCACAATTTTCCACGTCAACACAGTATTTAAAAAATAAAATTAAAAACACTATTTTTCTCTCCAAAAACCCGATACTTATCTTTAAAAATAAACAAACCCCGATAGGCTCAAACACAAATTTAGCCAGAACTGAACACTCTAGACACAAGTTTACTCTTCTCTCTTCATGCTTCCCCTTATCCCTTTCTCTTTGGCTCAAACTCTTCACCTCTTCTCTCAATCTCACTCTCTCTGTTTGCCTCTACTGGCTCATGTCTTGGCCTTTAAAGCTTGGTACGTTTTTGTAATCCTATTTGTTTCTAGAGAACATGTTGGTTTCATATGACTTTGTCTCTCTTTTCATAGTCAAGTCAAGCTATTTTATAGATTATGAAAATTACAAAAAAGATTGCTTACGGAATTACTAATTCTCTGTTCCAATTTTGTTTTAGGCCCTTTTATTTTGTTATGGTTTTTCAGCAATTTAATTTTGATTTCTTGTTTGCTCTATAATGAATATTTTTTGTTCATTCTGTTATGCATGTTTAATTTTTGGTTTTTTTTGGTTGGTTCTGTTATGGTTTTATGGAGAGAATTAAGTTTTGTTGTAATTGGTTTTGTTATGGTTTGATGTGTTGTTGAATCCATAAATGAGACTCATCAGACTTTTGGTTCTCTGCCATTTGATTTGTAAATGTTATGTTTGGGTTTAACCATCTTTATTTTGCTTTTTGGGTATAAAAATAAAGAGAATTTTTCACATCTCTGATGCAACGTATGAGGAGAATTTTTCTTGGTTCTCTGTGATATTGCCGTGCGTTTCTAACACTTCTTCAAAAAAAGCACATGGAGGAGACCATCAAATTCTACATGATTAGAACAATGTGTAAGTGGCTTGATTTTTTATAACATTGATGTGAGATTAGATTATTCTCATGAGAATATTTACATAGAATTGAAAGTTGAAATTTCCTTTGACAGTTTTGTGTTTTTTTGGGTGGATTCATGTTGTTAAATTGTTCTCTCATTCCCATTTAGAATATGTACACTATGTGTTTGACAAAATGTCTCACACACAGTGTACATATTCTAGATGAATCTACAACAGTAGCCCGGACAGCATCAGGAGACCATCAATGTAAGATTAGATTATTCTTATGAGAATATTTACATAAAATTGAAAGTTGAAACTTCCTCTGACAATTCTATGTTTTTTTTTGGGTGGATTCATGTTGTTAAATTGTCCTCTCATTCCCATTTAGAATATGTGCACTATGTGTTTGACAAAATGTCTCACACATAGTGTACAAATTCTAAATGAATCTAGAACAGTACCCCAGACAGCATCAGTGAAACAAGGTGCAGGAAGTGGCAGGAAATGAGGACATCAACTTACCGAACTTAGATAAATCAATAGCAAATTTATATGAAACAAAATACAAGTCAAATAACCAATGTGAAGCAAACAAATAAAATTGAAGCAATGCAGGGTACACTAATCTATAGTAAAAGAGTAGGAATTTGTTCAGTGTGAGGATATGCCCATGGGCATTGTTAAATAATATATAATAATCTCCACTAAGTGAAAATATGTCTGAATAGACACAAAGCATCCAGAAACATGTGAAGTTTGTAGACCTTGCAACATAGGATTAGATTAGATAGTTGCAGATAGTTTCTGTAGTTGTCTTAGTGTTCGTATAGAGTTACTTTAGTTGTTTTTTCTACAAATCAAATAGCTGTCCAAGAGAAGGTATAAGTAGGATTTCATAGAAGTTTTTTGTTATTTTTGTAATTCTATCCGATAACAAGCCATTGATCAATTTGGGTTCTAGAGTAACCTAAGAGTTTTAGCTAGGGGCTAAAACTTATTGACTATTGGTCCATTCAAAAAAATAATGGAGTTTTTATACAATTTTGTTTTAGGATTATTTGGTTTACTCTTTAATATAATTGAGATTTTGGCACTACATTCCTAGGTTGGAGTTATCAGTTTAAAGTGGACATATTCAACATGGAAAATCACTTGATGTTAACTTCTTTAAGCTAGCAACAACATAGTACAATGTTGTTTGCTTATACTTTTAACAGGGAGTAATTGGCTCAAAAATTATTATTAGTCATTCTAGAAAGGGAGTTATTAGTTAAAGAATTTAAGTTAGCACTGAACTTTGAATGAGTTGAAACATGATGCAAGAATGAGCTTTTGGTATGAAATTTGGTGTGACAACATCTCTTATATTGAATCTAACCATGAAATTATGTATTTTACTGCCAAAAAGAGTACAAAACTTGAACCTTCTTTTGAATTGGTGTTTGTACTCCAATTTTGTTAACAATTTTGCTAAGTATTTTGTAAAAAAATATATCCTTTTTGGTTCGGAACGCTTAGGGATTTCAAGTTAGAGTGAGTTCAAGGTTGGGGAAGACAACATGAACATATGCTAGGTACATGAAACTTTTCCTTCTAATTTCAAATTCCATTTTTTTTTTTTTTTTTTTTTTTTTTGTGCTTCCTATTTTATTTATTTATTTTTTGATAAACTTATTTTTAGGTTTAGAAAATGTCCTCTAGAAATCAATTTCGTGAAATTAATAGTAGGTTAATATACTTTTAGGCTTTTAAATCTGACCTTCACAGTGTGTTCCACTTATGATTTGCATGTTTTAAATTGCAGAGAATGATGAGCAATTGTTGCATTATGGCAGCATCAATCAAGTGTTGTTACTGTAGTTAGTGTTGAAATACTCATTAACATACTATAATAATTAATTAGTAGTTGGTAGCAAATATTAATGTAGTTAGTATTGTACCAGGACTACGTTTGTAAAGTCTTAGATTTTCTTAGGTGATTCACAAATCACATTCTGTCGTAAATCCCTTACCAGCTTCTGCCATGGTTAATTAGGTGTTTGTTTGGTCATATTTTGTTTTTTGTTTTTTTTTTTTTTTTTTTTTTTTTTTTTTTTGCTGAATGGATGTTTGGTCAATGAATTATATTTCTTTCTCATGTATTATATAGTTTGTGGTACATGTTATGGATAAAGTTAGAGAGATATATAAGAAATACAACAATGTAACTATTAGAACTTAGAAATACACATTAACAGTAACAAAGGAGCCCTAACATAGGAAACAAAACACATTTAATCCTATACAACACAAAATTAAATGAAATTATATTGAGTTTAAGCCTGAGACAGAGTTGGCAATGTATGAAAATTGGGGAAAAAAAAGAGAAGATTGTGTGTGTGATTAGAATAATCTTCTAACTCATATTTAATAGCTTTCTCGTGCATAGCACGAGTTAGCGACTAGTTTTTATAGATAACAAATACAAAAGGATCTATAACTCTTTAACCATGAAATTTGCAATTGTCTTTTGTTTTAAAAAATAAAAAATTTTGTATGCATTTTTCTAATTCTCCAAATATAAAATAATAACATAAAAATATTTTAAAAAATAATGAAGGATTACACTAATGATATTTATTTATAAATTTATAGAAACACATATCTTGAACATACTCTGATTTAATGAGTTACATATGATATATAAGAGTATTAGGAAGGAAAAAATAATGCATCAATTATTTATATAAACTTATATATATATATATATAATAGGCCAAAAATGTATTGACCCCTTGTGATATATTAACCAATTGATTTAGCCAAGATAATTAATTAATTCAATTAACATGCAAAGTAAGTGGTGGCACAAACAAATTACCAATTAACTAAAGTGTAGTGGAAATTAAATTGACACAATGATTTGTTTACAAATAGGGAAAACCTACACGGCAAAAAACCCTACTAGGTGATTTTAAGGTCACCACTCTCGAGCATCTGCTATTATCAAAACAAACGGTTACAAGTAAAGGAATCCCAATACCTTATACCAACCTATAGTTGAACCCTTACCCCAATACCCAATTGGACTTGTTTTGTAGTGACAATCTCTCCTTTTAATGCACGGCTTGCAGTACGTGACTACCCACTCGATGTGCGGATCCCAGTACACGACTTAATCACCAACTCGAGAAAGATGTTGGTTTCAAAGTTCATCAGCTCATCACATGATGAAGATCACAAAACTCCTTGGTCACAAAACCCTAAGGTGTACAAACACAACAACTTCTTCAAGCGAAAGCTGAACTAGGACAAATTCTGTCTCCGGTCACAATTTGCATGAGCAAAACTTTGCTTAACACTTGCGCAACCTTTGACGGCCCTTAAAATAATCCTTATATATGTTTAAGGTTGTGAGAAAAGAAAGCCTAAACATGTACTCACAAATTGGATGCAAAACAAAACTGAAAATCTTTTTTTCATAAATCTCGACAAATAAGGTATCTATCGAGCTAGCTATTAAGCATTAGGCTTCAGCAGTTCTTTAAACCTCGATAGATGCTAGCTGTCGAGCTTTAAAATCTAGCACTTCTTCACTTGTTTCTTGGACAAAGTTGCATGGCTTTAACACTTAATCTTGAAACCTTATTCCTTGAAGTATTAAACACATCCTAGATCTACCCAATTACAAGTAAAGTGCGTTTTGTCAAAAGATTAGCCAATTACATAAAATATTGACATATGTTCCTAACATGATTCACATATGTCCTAACAATCTCCTTATTTGGAAATATGTGACAAAACCACAACAAACAAATGAACATATTAGAGAAGTCATAAATCACTCAACTCATACTCACTTGTTGAATACAATAAAATCTATCCTAATACAAACTCTTGAAAAAAATTGCAAGGAGAGAGTTTCTGGCAAGAAGACTTTGACAACCTATATTTCTGAAACATTTTAAACAAAAGTCATCACGGAATCTTAGTGTGAAACGGAAATAATAGATTGCATACAGTAAATAAGAAACATGTGTATAAAGAGAGAAAAGAAACAACACATGGAAAGATAGGTGAAATGTGATAACAACATCATCATATATATATATATATATATATCAAAGATAAGTACAATGTTTGCTATCACTAAGTGGTCAAAAAACCAATGTACAAGAGATAATGTATCTAAAATAGAAAGAAGAGAAAAGATACAAAAAAAAAAAATCCTCTATACATCCCTCATACACTCACTACATCCCTCATACACACTCCTCATATCACAAAAATCTCTTATACTAACCCTCCCCTTATGAGTATGACTACTTTCATCTCAAAACTACTCCTTTTTTTTTTGTCACGAGTGACAAAGGGCAAGTACATCAAGTAGACATTTCATCATCACTGGGCAAGCTAGCACCATCATCTTCATCAGTATCATCATGTTGGAGCCATCGTCACTCTCATCTTCGGACGCCGGTGGAGATGGAGAAAAAGCATTAGTTGATAGGCCACAAACTGAATGACCCCTTGTGATTTAAACTAATTAATTAATTTAGCCAAGTTATTAATTAATCAATTTAACATGCAAATACGTGGCAGCACAAACAAATCACCGAATAACTAAATATGCAGCGGAAAATAAATGACACGGTGATTTGTTCACGAATGGGGAAAAACCCTAACGGCAAAAACCCCACCGGGTGATTTTCAGGTCACCACTCCCGAAACTCCACTATTATCAAATCAAGCAGTTACAAATAAGGAATCCCAAGTACCTTATCAACCTACAGTTGAACTCTTACCCCAATACCCAATCGGACTTGATCTGTAGTGACAGTTCCCCCTTTGATGCACGGCTCCCAAGTACGTGACTAACCAGATGCGCGGATCCCAGTACGCGACTTCAAACACCAACTTTAGGAAGAGAGGTTGGCTGCAAAGTTCTTCAGATCATCCTATGCAATGAAGATCAGGAAGATGCTTGGTCACAAAACCCTACGGTGCAAAGTACACAGCAACTTCTTGAAGAAGATGAACTAGGTCAAGAACTTCGTCTTAGATCACAATTTGCTTGAACAAGGATTGCTCAATGCTTATGCAACTTGTGTCTATGTTGACGGCTCTTAAAATAATCCTTTTATATGTTTAGGGTTAGAAGAAAAGAAAGCCCAAAAACACATTCACGGATCCCAAGAAAATCAGATTGGAATTCTGACTTTTCAAATCTCGACAGATAGCAGGTGTCGAGGTAGCTATCGAGTAGGTGTCGAGCTTTAAAAATTCTGTACTTCGACTTGCTTTTTCTTGGACAGACTTGATGACTTCAACACTTGATCTTGAAACATTGTTTCTTGAAGTATTAAAAACACCTAGAACTACCCAATTACAAGTAGAGTGCGTTTTGTCAAAGGATTAGCCAATTTACATAAAATATGACATATGTTCTTAACATGTGAACACATATGTCCTAACATTAGTAAAACCACCCATAACAGCCTGTCGTTGTGCGATACAACCAACACGGGTATTCACCTGACACAACTCATCACTGAGAGTGTTAAGGCGAGCATCCATGCGCACAAGCTGTGCCATGATGACCTCAAGTGTCACTCCACCCGCAAAAGATGAACAAACGAAGGGGGATGGAGCGATGGAAGTAGGAGGAGTCGCCATCTTTGTCCAGGGCCACCTCGATCTGAGCTGTGCCTCGCTTCGTCGAATGCTAGCTGCATCTATGGCACACATCACCGGAAAATAAGGAGACTCGGGAAAAGAGACATGTAAGGTTGAATTTCTTCAATCATGTGTTGGCTTTATTTCGTGCCCGATTTGCTTGTAATTTAGCAACTAGATACCCTGTATTTAGGTGGGAATTATGTAAGGGTAGTATGTGAGAGAGTGTGAAGAAAACTCAAATGTGTGCACTCAAGAAGGGCCTCTTATGTGTGAAGCATGCAGGGGAGCTGAAAGGTCACGCCAACTGTAGTACTACAGGACAAAACTTCTAGTCTAGCCAAGCAGTTAGCTCGTAACTCAAACTTGTGACTCATTCCGATCGTGAGGTCGAGTCGCCAAAATGCCCTGTTTGGTTGAAACATGACTTGTCGCATTCCTCATACACCCCATTATAAATACCCTTATACCTACGAAATGTACAGAGCTTCCAGAGAGAATTTTAAGAGAGAAACCCTAGAGAAAAACAAGATTGATTCATCCACAATCTTCATCCTTCGATTCTCCAAATTTCTCTACTCTCACCCTCTCCATTGACATATCCTTGAGTGGTACATTTAGCCAAATCCTTAACTCACCATACCCATACCTGTAAGGAGGTATTTTGGTACTTGGGAAGTAGTTCAGAAGGGACCAATTCATTTTGGTTGATGCAATGGGCGATTGCAAGATCCGGTAAGCTCGAAAAGATAAGGTTTGGCGTAACCCTGTTGAAGTAAGAAGTTTGGGGGGCTTAAGTGCACTGGGTAGATTAGCCTTGGAGAGTCTTCTGCTATTCATGTATCCCAACTTCATTCTCTAGTGGATTATTGACCGTTTGGAGGGTGGCGGAGAGGTTTTATGCCAAGTAATTCGGTTTCCTCTTCGATAACACATCGCCGTGTAATCTTTATGTTTGCATCTTTCTTCCCTTTCTCTTTACGTTTTAATTACTGTTGTGTTGATCATTAATTATGGTTTAGAGTGTGCTACCAATTTGGATATAGCTTATATTTCATTTTCCGCAAATATATTGTTTGATTATAAGCTTATGTTAGTCATTTAATATTTGGGGGTCTAAACGTTCATCGATGTTTTACACATTATTTGGACTTTCAAGACAGAAAAGTGGTGAAGAAGCCACTTGATAGCTGAAGGAAAAATGAGCTTATCACAGGTCACCACATCCTAAAAAACATCTATAAGTGATAGAATGAAGTGAGAAGGGAAGTCGATAGAGATATCCTCTAAGAGGGATAGCAAAAATCGAGCACGAGGCTCTGTAATAGTGTTATAGTGAGACAAAGGGTGAAGAATGAATGTCATCACCATGTTAAGGAATCTCGGACCTTTTGCAAAGGCCGAGCAAGGGGTGTTTTGACGATCAGCCCAAGAAGAAGGTGTCTTATAGAAGAGAGATGAGAGTTCGTCTTTGGACATTGTCCTCAGACGATAACAACCGGGGTAGTCAAGACGCGCTACCCTAGGAACGTGTAGTACCTCGGAGACAATCTTTGAAGTAACTACGATATGCGTACCTCAAATGCGAAAGAAGAAATGAGGTACAGAAGTGTCGATTTTGTGCATATTGGAGTAAAACTCATGTATGATAGTGAAGGGACAAGTGACCGAGACGCCACACAGTGACTCTCAACCCCTACTGTAGATGACAGTAGGTAGGTCAGTGTCGAAAAAGTTCGATAGCATGACTTGGCATTCTAAATGAATGCCTCATCTACAAAAGTTCTCTGAGAAGTCCTTGCGGGCCTTCTCATCACAAAACCAAACATAAGATGGAGTGGGGTCAGAGGAAGAAGAAATGGATGCCCCAGAACAAAGAGAGTTTTGGGATGGAGTGGATTTGCGTTTAAGTGCCATAGTGTAGACTAACGCAAAAAAAAGGAAGAGGGAGAGAGAGAGACAATCTGAAAAGCACCAACAAGACAATATATATCAGAATATAAAAACTTGAAGGTATGTATGCGTGAAAATGCATGAGCATGTGACATGCAAACTAAAATACATCATAGGCTCAACCCAATCCAAACCTACCAGCACACAACATTGCAACAAAGTAAACACACATCTAAATGCATGAAACATTGTTATAATGTAAATGTGATGCAATGCATGATGTTTTAAAACTATTTAAACAAAACCCATCCCAAAAATTTTGCAAAAACCTCAATAATTTTGAAAAATCCCAAAATTTTTCAAAAACCCCAAAAGTTAGGTCAAAAGATATGAAATGCATGATTAATGAGTGAGAAAGCATCATACCAAATGAAGAAGATGATCTTGAGACTGAAGATTGAGTGAGGAAGAGGTTTGGAGTGAATGAGGGGTGTTTTGGGAGGTAAAGAGACAGAATGGATCGAGAGAGATAGAGAAAAGTGAAGCTGAAATCGCACTAACCCTTTAAATAGAAGTTCGTAATTCTCGATGGATCGAGAGCTATAGAGAATGAAAAACGCGCTTTTTAGCTGCGAAGATCTATCAAGGATTTAACAAGAGGTGTCCACAGCAAAGATTCTCGATGGATTCGAGGTAGCTATCAAGAAGCTATCGAGCATTCAGAAGGTTTCTCGATGGATCGAAATAGCTATCGAAAGCTATCGAGAATGTGATAAAAAGCAGCTGAAGGGTCTCGATAGATAGTATAGCTGTCAAGAGGAATCAAGAAGCTATTGAGATAGCTTAAAAACAGTTTTTCAAGAAGAAAAAAACACAAATATGAATGCAATCAAGCATGCTACACAACCAAAGATCCAAACAACATTTTAAGCTCTCAAAATCATCTCTCAACAAGAAAAATTGTTAAGCACATAGATCCAAAACACACATACACACTAAACAAGTCTAACCAATTTTATATTTCAAAAACAAGTTAAGATAGTTTAGTGAGCATACATTAATACATGTATTCCTTATGATGGCCAAATCACGTTGTACCTGCACATATATCAAAAGTAGCAAAGAATTTTGAGTGTTGTGTGTGAAAGACATCGCAAAGTTGCATAAGAGTTTTCATATTATGACGATTTGAGATATGAAAAAATTACTTTAACTGACACACAATCATAACTGTTTGATGGGGACTATCACCTTCGAGGTACATCCTATAACTCCCACATCTCCTAGAAGATACGCTTGCAATCATATATAAAGTATTTTGATTCTTTTTGCTTTTTATCTTTCTTTGCATCTTTTTTCTTTTTAAGTAAACCATGCATGGGCATATATAAAAGAGAAAATAAATACCCAATGATGTTAATCATTTGACATTCTACTTTTGCTATGCCGAAGCATACAAATTTCATTTCATGATTGGTGGGCAACAGTGGTGAGGTGGTTATTTATGCCTTTCTCTTAGAATTTTCTAGTCGTTCACGTCAAAAAGAGTGATACGAGTGTTAAGTACAAGAGATTACTTAATCTTACTCATCACAAACACGAGCCATAAAGCCCACTTGCTTAGTTGTGCATAGAGATGCTCATCTAAGCTAAAAGAGATACAAAGTTTAGAACACTTTGTTTCAATGGCCAGCCAAGGTACACAAGTATCAATGTACACGACCACACACTGTTTTTGTATTTTTTTTATTTTTCAATTTTTTATGAAAAGTAAATAAATAAAAACATGTTAAATAAAGTAATGCATAAAACTAGACCGACTCAAAACACGAAAGCAAAACACACAAGTAATGCAAAAAACAAAAACAAGAAGGGGAGAGAAAGAAGAGGTGACAGAATCACTTGGAGCCATTTTCCTTCCACACCTTGGAAGAACCTTTCTGTTTAACAAACCCTTGATCCAGTGGTGAGAGGGAAGAATTTAAACCACTCAAGTTCGAAAGGAATATGAGGGCTTTGAGAAGATCTCCAAGAGGAGCAAAGAAGGATGGAAACTGATTTTGGTTTCCCGACGCAATCAAGCTATTACTCTGTTGAGTGGCTAACCACTTATAGCAATTAGGTTGAGTATGTCCAGCTGCGCCACAGTGATAACAAAAATGCTGCTTTTTTCTGTTTGAGCTTTTGAGTATTTCCCTTCTTAGCCCTAGGGTTCTTAATCTCTTTCTTATCAAGCTTGGGGGGTGCTCCTAAGATAGATTTACCTTTATCTACGTTCTCACTAGCTAATTTATTTTTAACAGTTCTCAATTTCAATATTATTAGTAGGAGGAACAAAAACAGTAGAACTAGAAGTAGCAATACTAGGAGAAAAGAAATCATACCCTAAACCGGTTTGATCGGAAGCAGATTTTTGAAGACTGGGCATCTTATCAAGCTTTGCACTTGAAGTTCTTTCCAACTGGGCTCTAACTTGGAACAGTTCTACTTAAGCTTCTTGGTCTTCTCAGCCAAGAAATTATTCTCAAATCTCAATGCTCCAATGGTTTCATTTGCTTCATCAAACTTTGTAGAGATTTCCTCTTGTTTAAGCTCACTTCACTAAGCTTCTTGGTGGCCAACCTATACAACTTCTCATGCTTCTCCGAGACCTTGTATAACTTTGCATAGGCTGTGTGGATGTCAACTTGTTCATCCATCTTTTCAAACTTAGACTCCACCAATTCCTCTTCTTCATCCATATCTTCAACAATCCCCTCAGTAGGATTTACAGTGGCAGTGAAGGATTTAGGATTCCATCATCCTCATTATCATAATCATCCTCAGGCTTAGTGTTGCTCAACGTAGCAGCAAGTGCCTTGCTCTTCCCAATAGTCTTGAGATACGTAGGGCACTCTTGTTTCATGTGACCGAAACCTTGACACCCAAGGCATTTTGGTCTTGAGGGAACAGTGTATTGACTGCCATCCCTAGCATCCTTTTTCCCTTTGTCTTGGTTTTTGAACTGCAAAGGATTGGATTGCCTACACTACAACAAAATGTATTTTTAGTGACGAAAATTAGTGAGGAAATATTTTTCGTTGCTAAAAATACAGCTTTAGTGACGAAATTCATATTTCGTCACTAATAATGAAAAAAAATTATAACATTTAGTGACTAAAAATAAATTTCATCGCTATTGTGATCTAAAAAATGGGCACCAATGGAGGGAAAATTTGGCGCGAGTTTAATTATTCTATAGAGACGAAATATTTCATCGCTAAAAGTTGAAATTATTAATGATGAAATATTTCATCACTATAGGTATTGCTGTGGATAGTATTAGTGACAAAAATCCTTTCGTCACTATAAAGAAGAATTAGCGACAAAAAATATTCGTCACTAAAAATAATAATAGTTTTGCACTTATATGTTTTTAGTGACGAAATCATAATTTGTCACTAAAAGTATGATTTAGCAACAAAATATGAATTTCGTCTCTAAAAATCTTAACAAAGCCCAGTCTTTAGTGACGAAATTGAAATTCGTCATTAAAAAATCCAAAAAAAAAAAAAAAAAAAAAACAAGAGCCAAATAACCAAGACATAAAAACTGCACCGTAACACAAAGACAATTCAATACCCAAGCCAAGAGCCATTTCGGTAAAAAAAAACCAAAATACCCAAACCAAGAGCTATCGTTGCCAAAGCTCAATCGTTGCCGATAAGCTCAACTCGTCGCCGATAATCTCAACCTGTTGCCGATAAGCTCAACTCGTCGCCGATCCACTTCGTCTCACTGTTGCCGATCCATCCTCGCCTTACCGTCCTCGATCCACTTCGCTCATCGTCGCCGATCCACTTCGCTCACCATCACCGATCCACTTCGCATCGTTGCTGATCCACTTCAGCTCGCTACCGTTCGCAATGCTTTAGCTCACAATGGTTCGCGACGCTTTAGCTCGCGACGGTTCGCAATGCTTTAGCTCGCGACCATTCACGACGCTTCAACTCGCCGGCCGTTCGCAACAGTTTAGTCCTTCACTGACCATTCGTGACGATTCAGTTTTTTCAGCTTACGACTATTCGTGACGCTTCAACTCGTTGGCCGTTCACGACGCTTCAGTCCTTCGCCGACTATTCGTGATGATTCAGTCCTTCGCATTATCTACGACGCTTCCGACGAAGCTTCAGTCCTTCGCACCATTGGTGACCCTTCGCCTTCCACCCAACCGGTGACCCCAAACGTGTAATGGGTATTTTTTTTTTTTCCTTTTGAGTTAATTTTTTTGTTAATTTTTGTTTAATGATTTAGTTCCTTTGGGTATTTTTGTTTAATGATTCTAGTTCCTTTGGATATTTTTTTGTTTGATACAATAATGGGTATATGCATTTTTATTTAGTTTGGGTATTTGATATTTACTGTGTAATGGTTGTGAAGAAAGTTTCTTATATATGTACTTATCAATTGCTGTAACTCTTTTAGATTTCTATGGTTCTTATTGTTTGGATGATTCTAGTCTTGGATCCTCACTCTCTTGGTTTGGTTTCCACATTAATACCAATGTTAGATATATGTAGTGTACAAGTGAAGGTGTAAACTTTGTTGCAAAATTTTAATCAAAATGGGTACCATAAGATTTGAACACAAGAATTTAACACTAGTATTGATGAGGATCATGATGGCACTGGTTAGTTTAAACAGAAGCACTTTATTATTACTTTAAATACTACCAATGCACCTTAAGGTAGAAGTTTAAGGATTTAGGTATATATGTACTTAACATAAAAGTTTAAAATTGATGCATAATAGGTGTAATTTGAGCTTTCCAACTTGATTGAAAGGTACTATGAGATTTGGTACTCATAAATTTAACTTTTCTTTTGCAAACTAAATACACATTGTTTGCAATAACTTTGGATTTTTTCTGAAAGTTGTAAACTTAGCTTGAGCAAAGTAAGTAAATTCTAGTTAAAAACTTATAAAACTGTATACTTGTGATGTTGGAAATTGGTTTTGTGGTGGTCTATTGTGTTGGAGCAAGCGAGTGGCTTGCATGGTGTTATAAGGTGACTTAAACTAATATTGGGAGTGTTTTTCATTTCTTGCAAATGTTAATGATTATTGTTAATTAGATGTGTTAGGACATATGTGTTTCACTTGTTAAGAACATATGTCATTCTTTTATGTAATTGGCTAATCTTTTGACAAAATGCACTTTACTTGTAATTTGGTAGATCTAGGTGTTTTTAATACTTCAAGAAACTGTGTTTCAAGATCAAGTGTTGAAGTCATCAAGTCTGTCCAAGAAACAAGTTAAGAAGTGGAAATTCATTAAAGCTCGACAGTTGGCTGGATAGCTGCATCTGTCGAGCTTAAGAAAGCTGTTTCAGCCCCGTGTGCTCGACATCTTTTCGACAGCTTCTCGATAACTTCTATCTGTCGAGGTTTAAGAATTTCAGAATTCTGATATGATTTTTTTGGAATCTGTGAATGTGTCTTTGGACTTTCTTTTCTCTTGACCTTAGACATATAAAATGATTATTTTAAGGGCCATCAAAGTGTTCATAAGTTGCACAAGCATTGAGCAAAGTCTGTTCAAGCAAATTGTGACTGGAGACAAAGTTTCGCCCTAGTTCATCTCTTCTAAAGAAGTTGTTGTGTATGTGCACCGTAGGTTTTTGTGACCAAGCATCTTCTTGATCTTCATCGTGTGGATGAACTGAAGAACTTTGCAGTCAACAAACTTCTCTAGTTGGTGATTGAAGTAGCGTACTGGGATTCGCGTAATTGGTTAGTCATGTACTTGGGAGCCGTGCATCAAAACGAGGAACTGCCACTACAGAATAAGTCCAATTGGGTATTGGGGGTAAGGATTCAACTGTAGGTTGGTATAAGGTACTGGGATTTCTTTACTTGTAACAACTTGTTGTGATAATAGTGGAGTTTCAGGAGTGGTGACCTGAAAATTACCTGATAGGGTTTTTGCCATGTAGGTTTTCCTCATTCGTAAACAAATCACCGTGTCAATTTATTTTCCGTTACATAATTAGTTTAATTAGTGATTTGTTTGTGCTACCACACGTTTGCATGTTAATTTGAATAATTAATTAAACTTGACTAATTAATCAATTAATTCATCACAAGGGGTCAATATGTTTTTTGCTTATCAAGTGGTATTAGAGCAGGTACACTCTGATTAAGGTTAATTTTTGTTGTGTGATCCATTGACCCCTGTTTGTTATGGATAGAGGACAGTCTTTAATTATACCTCCTTTATTTGATGGCACTAACTATGCATACTGGAAAGTACGCATGAAAACTTTCTTGCAGTCATTAGATGAGAAGGTGTGGCAAGCTGAAGAGATTGGCTGGACCAAGCCAAAGAAAGCGCTGGCTGATTAGGATGATGCCAAGATCAAGGTGGCAAACTTCAACAACAGAGCATTGAATGACTTATTTAGTGCAGTCACCAATGAGAAGTTCAAGAAGATATCCTCCACTAAAACTGCAACGGAAGCATGGACCATCCTCCAGAAAACTTATGAGGGAACAAAGGCTATTAAGGATTCAAAGTTTCAGAGGCTCACTACAAGCTTTGAAGAAATAAAGATGGAGGAGGATGAGTCGTTTGATGAGTTCTATGTCAAGCTTAAGGACATAGTGAACTTAGCCTTCAATCTTGGGGAAACCACTCCTGAACCCAAGATTGTGAGAAAGGTGCTTAGATCTCTACCCGAGAGATTTCATGCCAAGATCACAGCAATAGAGGAATCAAAGAATATTGAAAAGATTCCTTTGACTGAGCTGGTTGGAAACTTGCAGACCTACGAGCTAGGGTTAACAAGAATTAGAAAGTCGGGTAAAGGCAAAGGCATGGTGTTGAAGGCCAAGAGCAGTGACACTGATAAGTCTTTAGATGATGAGGATTCTAAGATGAAGTTTTACATTACAAGACAATTCAAGAAGTTCATAAAGAATGCCAATGGAAAGGGCTTCGACAAGGACCGTAGGCAATCCAGTTCTTCTTAGTTCAAGAGTCAAGATAAAGGGAAGAAGGTTGCAAGGGATGGCGGTCAGTACACTGTTCCCGCAGGACCTAAGTGTTTTGGGTGTCATGGCTTCGGTCACATGAAACAGGAGTGTCCTACATATCTCAAGAGCATTAGGAAGAGCAAGGACTTGCTGCAACCTTGAGTGACACTGAACCTGAGGATGATTCCGACAATGAGGATGACGGAATCTTAAATGCCTTCACTGCCATAGTCAATCCTACTGAAGGGATTGTTGAAGACATGGACGAAGAAGAAGAATTGGTGGATTCTAAGCGTGAGAAGATGGATGATCAAAACGATATCCATATTGCCTATGAGAAACTACACAAGCTATCTGAGAAACATGAGAAACTCTATAGGCTGGCCACCAAGAAACTTAGTGATGTGGAACTTGACCATGAAGAGTTGTCCATAAAGTTTGATGAGGCTAATCAGACTATAGGAGCATTGTGGTTCGAGAACAATTTCTTGGCTGAAAAGACCAAGAAGCTTGAAATGGAGCTATTTCAAGTCAGAGCTCAATTGGAGAGGACTTCAAGTACGAAGCTTGACGAGATGCTCAGCATTCAGAAATCTGCTTCATATCGAACAAGTTTAGGGTATGGTCTTTCTTCCTCTAATATTGCTTCTACTAGTACTACTGTTTTTGTTCCTCTTGCTAATAATGTTAAAATCGAGAACAATGTTGTTAAAAATGAATTAGCTAGTGAGAACTTAGGTAAGGGTAAATCTATCTTAGGAGCACCCCCTAAGTAGGATAAGAAAGATGTTAAGAACCCTAGGGCTAAGAAGGCTAACTCTTAAAAGTCTAAACAGAAGAAGCAGCATCTCTGTAATCATTGTAGAGTTGCCGATCATACTCGACCCAATTGTTATAAATGGCTTGCCACTCAACAAAGCAACGGCATGATAGCATTTGGAAGCCAGAATCAGCTTCAATCCTTTCTTGCTCCTCTTGGAGATCTTCTCAAAGCTCTCATGTTCCTTTCAAACTTAAACGATTTCAATTCTTCCCCCTCACTGCCGGTTCAAGGGTTCAATCAAAGGAAAGGTTCTTCCAAGGTGTGGAAGGAAAAGGGCTCTAAGTGATTCAATCACTTTCTTCTCTTTTTTTTTTTTTTTTCTTTCTTTTTTTTTTTTTTTTTGGCATAACTTGTGTGTTTTGCTTTTATTTTGAGTCAGTCTAGTTTTTTCTTTGCTTTGCTTAACATGTTTTTGTCTGTTTGCTTTTAGTTTTTGTTTATTTTGTTTTTGATATAAAAATAAAAATAAAAAATTGAAAAATCATAAAAATACAAAAACAGTGTGTGTTTTGTGTACATTGGTACTTGTATACCTTGGATGACCATTGAAACAAAATTTTCTAAACTTTGAATCTTTTGTAGCTTAGATGAGCATCTCTATGCACAACTAAGCAAGTGAGCTTTGTGGCTCTTGTTTGTGATGAGTAAGGTTAAGTGATCTCTTATACTTAATACTCATATCACTCTTTTTTACGGACAAGACTAGAAAATCCCAAGAGAAAGCCAATCATGAATGACAACTGTATGCTTCGGCATAACAAAAGTGCAATGTCAATGACATTTATGTGCTTCGACATAGCAAAATTGGAATGTCAAATATCATTGGGCATTTCTTTTCTATCTCTTATATGCCCATGCATGATATGCTTAAAAAGAAAATATGCAAAGAAAAATAAAAAGCAAAAAGATCAAAAATGCTTTAAATATAATTGCAAGCGTGTATTCTAGGAGATGTGGGAGTTATAGGATGTACCTTGAAGGTGATAGTCCCCATCAAACAGTTATGATTGTGTGTGAGTTAAAGTGATTTTCTCATATCTCAAATTGTCATAACATGTATATACTTATGCAATCTTCCGATGTTTTTCACACACAACACGCAATATTCTTTGCTACTCTTGATACATGTGCAGGTACAATGTGATTTGGTCATCACTAAGTTTACATGTATTAATGTATGCTCACTAAACTGTCTTGACTTATTTTTTAAATATAAAATTGGTTAGACTTGTTTAGTGTATATGTGTGTTTTTGGGATCCATGTACTTAAAATTATTGTTGAGTGATGATTTTGAGAGTTTAATATATTGATTGGATCACTGGTTGAGTTACATGTTTGATTGCATTCAAATCTATGTTTTTCACTTCTCGAAAAACTGTTTTTAAAAGCTTGCTCGACAGCTCCTCGACACCTCTTCGATACCTAGCTATCTGTCGAGCTTCTTAAGCTTTTTCTTATCGCAATCTCGATAGCTTCTCGACCCCTGGTGGATCGATTGAGATTTCTCCTATCTCCTCGATAGCTTCTCAATAGCTAGTGGATCAATCGAGCTTCTATTCTTGTGTCTTTGCTTTGTCCCTTGACAGATTCTTGATAGCTTTATCTGTCAAAGTTTTTTTTCTTGACTCCTTCCTCGACAGATGTCTCGACACCTCTATCTATCGAGATTTACTGAACCTCTATATAAAGGTTCTGTGCGATCCGGTTCTTCATTTCTCTCGATCTCTCTCTCGATACCTCTGTCTTTTCACCTCCCAAACACTCTTTTCTCTCTCTTAATCCTTTCCTCAAGTTTCTTCAAGCTTCTTCAAGTTTTTCTTCACTTGGTAAGCTTCTAATCGTTCATTCTTCATGCATTTCATGTTTTGAAAACTAGGTTTTGGGATTTTTTTGAGAAATTTTAGGTTTTTCAAAAATGATGAGTTATTGTTGAAATTTTGGAATAGGTTTTCACTTAAATGATTTTAAAATCTCATGCATTACATCACATTAGCATTATAATAGTATTATCATGCATTTAGATGTGTACAAGATTGATTGTGTGCTGCTAGGATTGAATTGGACTGAGCCTATGATGCAATTTACTTTGCATGTCACATGTTCATGCATTTCCCATGCATTCGTACTCTCTTTTCAATATACTTGCTATTTTTGAACTGCTTTGGAGCTCTTCTGATTGTCTCTCTCTCTCCTTCTCCTTCTGTTTACATTAGTTGTGTCTATGGCACCTAAGCGTAGGTTTGCTCCATTTCGAAACCCTCTTCATTCTGGGGCATCCACTTCATCTAATCCTACTCCATCACATATTCGGTTCTGTGATAAGGATGCCCATAAGGCTTTCTCAAATAACTTTTCTCGACGAGGCATTCATTTGAAACACTAGGTCATTTTGGTGGACTTCGCCGACACTGACCTACTTGATGTCATTCACAGTCGGGGTTAGAACTCATTGTGTGATGTCCAGGTCTCATGTCCATCCGTGATGATTCAAGAGTTCTAATCCAACATACATGGATTTGACTTTTTAGTACCTCTCTTTCACACTCGAGTTCGAGGTACGCGCATTGCTGTCACACCACAGCTTGTTGTGGATGTGCTTTATGTACCTAGGGTTGAGTTTCCTGACTACCTTAGTTGTGAGTGTCTGAGGACTGTGTTCAAAGATGAGCTAAAATCCGCTTTATGTGAGTGACCTTCTGAGTGGGGTGAGCATCAGTTCACTTCCTGCATGGACTTTGCAAAGGGTCCTCAGTTTTTGAACATGTTTATGACTTTTGTTCTTCACCCTCTCTCGGACTATAACTCTATCACAGAGCCTCGTACTCGCTTTTTGTTGTCCCTTCTTAAGCATCTTACTTTAGATTTCCCCTCTCACTTCATTCTTTCTATTTTAGATATCTATAAGGATACGGCATCCCGTGATAAGCTCATGTTTCCTTCTACTATCATAATGATCTTACGCCATTTTTCTATTCCCTTTCCTGTGTCCGACCATTTCACTTATATTTGTGCCATAGATGCTGCTACTATAAAACGTAGTGAGGTGTAGTTTAGGTCGAGGCAGTCTGGGTCAGCAGCTCCTCCCTTTCATTCGACTCCATCCGCATCTACTCTTTCCTCTTCCATGAGTGATGTGACCTTAGGAGACATCATGGCGTAGCTTCAGCGCATGGATGCTCGCCTTGATACGCTCTCTAATGAGTTGTATCAGGTGAACGTTCGTGTTGGTCGTATTACTAGGTGGCAGGCGACCATGAGTGGCTTTGCTTCTGAGGCTTCTCTTCCACCTCCTCTAGTGGCTTCTGATTCTGAGGCTAAGGCTGATGATGATTATGGTGATGATGATGATGCTTCTGATGATGATGATGGAACTGTTAGCTCTACCGATGAGATATCTACTTGACACTTTTACCCTTTGTCACCTCGTGACAAAAAGGGGGAGTAGTTTTGAATATGAAAGTAGTCATTCTTAGGGGGAGAGTTAGTATAGGACCATTTTGTTAGGGGAAATGTTGTTGATATAAGGGATGTAGTGAGGATTATTTGTATCTTTTTTCTTTCTCTCTACTTTAGATACATTGATTCTTGTACCTTGGGTCTTGTGACCATTTATTAACATACACTGTACTTATTCTCTTTATATGTTGATGTATGTTTCTTTTACCTACCCTTACATGTGTTGTTTTTTTTTCTTCATTTATGCACATGCTTTTTATTACTTGTATGCAATCTATTATTTCTGTTTCACACAAAGATGCCTTAATGAGTTTTGTTTAAAGTGTTTCAGAAATACAAGTTGTCAAAGTCTACTTGCCATAAACTCTCTTCTTGCAAAGTTTTCAAGAGTTTGTGTTAAGATAGATTTTATTGTATTTAACAAGTGAGTATGAGTTGAGTGATTTATGACTTCTCTCATATGTTCATTTGTTTGTTGTGGTTTTATCACAAATTACCAAAGGGAGAGATTGTTAGGACGTATGTGTTTCACTTGTTAAGAACATATGTCATTCTTTTATGTAATTGGCTAATCCTTTAACAAAACGCACTTTACTTGTAATTGCGTAGATCTAGGTGTTTTTAATACTTCAAGAAACTGTGTTTCAAGATCAAGTGTTGAAGTCATAAAGTTTGTCCAAGAAACAAGTTGAGGAGTGCAAATTCATTAAAGCTCAACAGTTGGCTCGACAGCTGCATCTATCGAGCTTAAGAAAGTTGTTTCAGCCCCGTGTGATCGACACCTTCTCAACATCTTCTCGACAACTCCTATCTGTCGAGGTTTAAGAATTTCAGAATTCTGATATGATTTTCTTGGAATCCATGAATATTTCTTTAGGCTTTCTTTTCTCTTAACCCTAGACATATAAAAGGATTATTTTAAGGGTCGTCAAAGTGTTCACAAGTTGCACAAGCATTGAGCAAAGTCTGTTCAAGCAAATTATAACCGGAGACAAAATTTCGCCCTAGCTCATCTCTTTTGTAGAAGTTGTTTTATATGTGCATCGTAGAGTTTTGTGACCAAGCATCTTCTTGATCTTCATCGTGTAAATGAACTGAAAAATTTTGCAGCCAATAAAATTCTCTAGTTGGTGATTGAAGTCGCGTACTGAGATCCGCGTAATTGGTTAGTCATGTACTTGGGAGTCGTGCATCAAAAGGAGGAACTGTCACTATAGAACAAGTCTAATTGGGTATTGAGGTAAAAGTTCAACTGTAGGTTGGTATAAGGTACCGGGATTCCTTTACTTGTAAACGCTTGTTGTGATAATAGTGGAGTTTCGGGAGTGGTGACCTGAAAATCACCTAGTAGGGTTTTTGCGGTGTAAGTTTTCCCCATTTGTAAACAAATCACCGTGTCAATTTATTTTCCGCTGCATAATTAGTTTAATTGGTGATTTGTTTATGCTACCACGCGTTTGCATGTTAATTTGATTAATTAATTAAACTTGGCTAATTAATCAATTAATTCATCACAAGGGGTCAATACGTTTTTGGCCTATCAAGATGTGATGAATAATATTTTATTTCATTTCAATACTTGTAAAACTCTATACTTGTGATGTTGAAAATTGGTTTTGTGGTGGTATGTTGTGTTGGAGCAAGCGGGTGACTTGTATGGTGTTATAAGGTGGGTTAAACTAATATTGGGAGTGTTTTTCATTTCTTGCAAATGTTAATAAGTATTGTTGATTAGATGTAATGAATAATATTTTATTTCATTTCAATACTTGTAAAACTCTATACTTGTGATGTTGAAAATTGGTTTTGTGGTGGTATGTTGTGTTAGAGCAAGCGGGTGGCTTGCATGGTGTTATAAGGTGGCTTAAACTAATATTGGGAGTGTTTTTCATTTCTTGCAAATGTAATGAGTATTGTTAATTAGATGTGATGAATTGTATTTTATTTCATTTCAATGCTTGTAAAACTCTATACTTATGATGTTGGAAATTGGTTTTGTGGTGGTATGTTGTGTTGGAATAAGCGGGTAGCTTGCATGGTGTTATAAGATGGCTTGCAAGGGATATGATGATGCTCTTACCTATGGGGGTGGTTCAACTTCAAGTTAAAACACTTTTTGATTAGTACTTTATTTTAGCAATTGACTCACACTACATGGTATGATTACTTTTTTTGATGCATTATTTGAAACTAATTGCATTATATTACACTTAAAAATCTATATTTACTTTCTACAACTTATACATTAGGAGTTGTGATTTTAATTTATTGGTGTGGCTACTCTTAATGCATTGTTAGAAATGTTTCTTATAACATAGTTAATGTTTTTACTTTATGATTTTAATGTAGTATTGTTTTTATATATGCGCAGATTTCTTATTGGTGGCTTTTAGGAGATTTACTTTTGGCATTACTTGAAGACATATGAGGACATCTTCCGTTAGTTCTAATTATATTATGCCCTTTTTGTATTGTTATAAAACATCTTGAGTTATTGTATGTATTGCAAATAATTATTGTATAGAATGAGTTTGAATTGGATACTTGTTTTATTTTTTACTTGTGAAATGTATGGATCTTTTTTTACAAACGTGTTGTTGAAATAAATGTGTTATTCAAATGTGAGGTTTTAATAATGTAATGACATGTTACAGGTTAATAATATCAAAGCCATGAAAAAAAATAAAAACAGAAAATAAGTTTTAGCGACAAATTTTTTCATCACAAATATAGCAACAAAAAATTTTTTTAGTGACGAAATATTTCGTCGCTAAATGTAGCAAAATTTTGTAAGAAATGGTTTTAGTGTCGAAAATTTTCGTCGCTATTTGTGCTTGGATTTTCTTAAAAATAGTTTTAGTGATGAACTTTTCGTCACTATATGTACTCGAACATAGTTTTAGTGAAGAAATTATTCGTCACTAAATATGATTTAATAAACTAAAGTGTTTTTAGTGATGAAATATTTTCGTTACTGAATAGTGTTTTTGTGAGGAAAACATTTAGTGACAAAACATTTTTGTCGCTAAAAGTTTTTTTTTTTTTTTTTTTTTTAAATCAAATCGGACTTTTAGTGACGAAATTTTTCGTCACCAGGACTTTTAGTGACAGGGTTTTAGTGACGAAATGAGTTTCGTCACTAAAAGTCCAATTTCGTCACTAAAGGTCCTTAGTGACGAAAAACTGGACTTTTAGTGACGAATTTTTTCATCACTGAAAATACATTTTGTTGTAGTCAGTTTTTGTCGAAGCCCTTCCATGCATTCTTCATGAACTTCTTGAATTGCCTTGTAATGTAGGACTTCATTTTGGAATCTTCATCATCTAAAGACTCATTAGTGTCACTGCTCTTGGCCTTCAATGCCATACTCTTGCTCTTGCTTGATTTCCTTATCCTCATCAAATCCAGCTCATAGGTCTGCAGATTTTCAACCAACTCTATCAAAAGAATTTTATTAATATCCTTTGATTCCTCAATCATGATGATCTTGGCATGAAATCTCTCGAGTAGAGATCTAAGCGCCTTTCTCACAATCTTGAGTTTAGGAATAGTTTCCCCAATATTAAAGGCTGAGTTCACTATGTCCTTGAGCTTGGCATAGAACTCATCAAATGACTCATCCTCCTCCATCTTAATCTCCTCAAAGCTCGTAGTAAGCCTCTGAAGTTTTGAATACTTGACAGCCTTAGTTCCTTCATAGGTTGTTTGGAGAATGGTCCATGCTTCCTTAGCAGTTTCAGTAAATGATATCTTCTTGAATTCCTTATTCGTAACTGCACTGAATAGAGCATTCAATGCCCTGAAGTTTACCGCCTTAATCTTAGCATCATCCTAGTCGGCATGCGCTTCCATAGGCTTGGTCCAACCTATCTCCACAGCTTGCCACACTTTTTCATCTAATGACTGCAAGAAATCTCTCATGCGTACTTTCCAATATGCATAATTAGTGCCATCAAATAAAGGATGTATAATAAGAGACTGTTCTCTATCCATGACAAAACAAAGGTCAATGGATCACATAGTAAAGATTAAAACCTAATCAAAGTATGCCTGCTCTGATACCACTTGATAGGCCAAGAATGTATTGACCACTTGTGATATATTAACCAAAGCCAAGTTAATTAATTAATTTAATTAACATGCAAAATGCATGGTAGCACAAACAAATCTCCAATTAACTAAAGTGCAGTGGAAATTAAATTAACACGATGATTTGTTTGTGAATGAGAAAAACTTACACGGCAAAAAACCCCACTAGGTGATTTTAAGGTCATCACTCTCGAGAATCCACTATTATCAAAATAAGCGATTACAAGTAAAAAAATCTCAGTACCTTATACCAACTTACAATTGAACCCTTACCCTAATACCTAATTAGACTTGTTCTGTAGTAACAATCTCTCCTTTTAATGCACGACTCCCAGTACGTGACTAACCAATTGATGTGTGGATCCTAGTACGCAACTTAATCACCAACTTGAGAAAGATGTTGGCTGCAAAGTTCTTCATTCATCACACAATGAAGATCATGAAGCTCCTTGGTCACAAAACCCTAAGATGTGCAAACACAATAGCTTCTTCAAGAGAAAAATGAACTAGGGAAAATGACCAAACTTTGCTTCACACTTGTGCAACCTTTGACGGCCCTTAAAATAATCCTTATATATGTTTAGGGTTGTAAGAAAAGAAAGCCTAAACATGTACTCACGGATTGGATGCAAGAATTGAAAATCTGTTTTTCATAAATCTCAACAAATAGGGTATCTATCGAGCTAGCTGTCAAGCATCGGGCTTCAACAGTTCTTTAAACCTCGATAGATGCTAGTTGTCGAGCTAGCTATCGAGTTTTAAAATCTAGCACTTCCTCACTTGTTTCTTGGACAGACTTACATGGCTTTAACACTTAATCTTGAAACCTTGTTCCTTGAAGCATTAAAAGTAAAGTGTATTTTGTTAAAAGATTAGCCAATTACAAAAAATATTGACACATGTTCCTAACATGATTCACATATGTCCTAACAATATATATATATATATATATTTAAAAACATATAATTTGAATCACTTTAACTTAACATGAGTTACATATGGGATAAAAGTAATAAGTTGGAAAAAAAAAATGATGTGTGTGTTATTTAACCAATTTATTTTTTAAATCAAAGGGCCCATTAATTAAATTTTATATTTAAAATTTTATTTATTTTTATAAAAAATAGGAAGGATGTGGCCTCCCCCTCTCCCTCCGCCTCTAACCTTGATTTGGTTTTCAATATATAATATAGAAAATATATACTTTCCTACAATTTTTTTATTTCTTATATTTTTGGTAAAAAATAGATAAATCTTGAAACTCATAAAGTCTCGCAAATAAAGATTTGAACATGAAACCAGGGCTGTCTCAACCACTCAGGCCATGGCCTCAAACCCCAAGTGGGAAAAAGTCCCAAGTATTGGTAAAAAAATTGCAAATATTAATCAATAATTTTTTTTAAAAAAAAAACCCAAGTATTAATTAATAAAATCTAACACACTTATCTATTAGGCTTTGGGGATAATGGGGCTCCCGGTTTCGAGTAGTAGCCCGGGGGAAGGGGGTGGGGTAGAATGTAGATTATGTAAAGTTCCAAGTTCTAACCATAGATAAAAAAATAATAATAAAAAAAAAAAAAAAAAAAGTAGATGAAATATTTAGGCTTGTAAGAGTATTAATTAAGCTACTAATAAATTTTGGGGTTTGGCTTACCTCCAGTACTTTTTTAACCGGACATTTCTTGTTGTTTTAAATATACAATGATAGTGGATTAATCACACATTGAAAAATGAGTGTGAGTTAAAAAGGTTTAAAACCTGTACTATGTATCCAAAAGAGCCTAACTTTTTTTAAGACTTTTTTGGATATACACCACTATAAGTTTCTTTAAGACTTTTTTTCCCTCTCCCCGTGTGTGTATGTTAAAAATACTTAGTATTCTAAAAAAAAAAAAAAAAAACAATGATAAGTGGTGGTGAGTTTTAATCACCACTTTTTATTTAGCTAGTGGGTGATGTGACAACTTCTCATTAAAATAAATGGAGATTCCAATTAAAAAAGTACTGGAGGTAAGTCAAACCTTAAATTTAGGCAATTCAAGAAAATCTCTATGCTAGTAGGTGCACCTTATTATCTTGCTTTTGATCTCTTTTCATGAGATGGTTGAAATTCCCTCTTATTGTTGGAAAACTTTTTGCGTTCAGATATAATTCTTTATAAAATGTGGTCATAACTCATAACAGAGAACACCCTTACCTTAAATTCTTACGTAGCCAAAAGTGTTATTTTCTTTAAAATTGCCTAATAATATTCCTCTTGTAAACATTTCCAAATATTTAGTGTTGCAAAAACATGAATGAATTTAATGGATGATTTGGCTCATACAGGATTAATATAATCAATAATCGTGAATTAATTTGTTACGTGTCGAACTACACATGCAATACTAGCTATAATTAGATTGACCATTTGGAGGAGAACATGAAGAACGAGAAGCCACATATTATCTTCAACCTTTTCTTTTCCATACAATTTTTGTGGGGAAACTCCTTCCAATCATTTTTAATTATATATAGAATTTCTTGCTCACCACCCTTCATATACTACAAACTCCACTATATATTAAGATTTTCCTTTTTCTCTCAGCCTCATTTTCCGTACTTCTTTCGTTTTAGCTATCTTATTATTCCGCTTTGAAAGTATTCTAATCAGATCTTTAAGTTTAGTTAAGATGGTTATAGGCAAAATTCTTGGTTTAATTTTACTAATGGAGATGATTGTGCATGGTTTTAGATTTGAAGTAGTAGATGGTTTTAGATTTGATGTAGTAAATGGTTTTAGATTTGGAGTAGTAGATGGTTTGAGCATGGACTATTATCTGCGCAGGTGCCCATTTGCTGAACTAATTGTGAAAATTAAAGTTATCAAAGCTTTGCAAGCTGATCCTACCCTAGCAGCCAGCCTTGTTAGATTGCATTTCCATGATTGTTTCATAGAGGTGCTGTCTCTCTTTCTCTCAAAAGATTCTCTTTTTAGGCTTGGTTATTTTCTTTTTAAATTAATAAAAAGATTAATTTGTTTATACTTTCTTGATCTTCGAATTTTTAATTTGTTCAATTAAGTAGGGATGTGACGGGTCGGTTCTCCTTAATTCAACAAAGCAAAACAAAGCAGAGAGAGACTCCCCAGCAAATTTGAGCTTGCGGGGATTTGAACTTATTGATGAAATAAAAGAGGAACTTGAAAAACAATGCCCTGGCATAGTCTCATGTGCTGATATTCTTGCAATGGCTGCCAGAGATGCAGTATGCAAGGTAACCAAATAACCAAAGGTTAATTTAAAAGTGAATATATATTTTTTGTCATCTTCATTATAATGATTGAGATCAAAATTGTAATGGTGTTATTGATTAATTTTAAAGGCCGGGGGTCCTCTTTATGACATACCTAAGGGAAGAATGGATGGTACGAGGTCTAAAATAGAAGACACAATCAAACTTCCTGCACCAACCTTCAATGCCTCTCAGCTCATTAACTTGTTTGGGCAGCATGGTTTTAGTGCCCAAGAAATGGTGGCTCTTTCGGGTAAATATGTTACAAGTTTTGAATATATATATTTGATAAATTCAATAGTTACATTGACAAAAGGTAACTTTAATCCCTAGATATCTTCATATAAAATATTAAGAGTTTAGTTATAAAACTCATGACTTGAATGAATGATTAAGTTTTATGATTATGTTACACATTTCTTCTCCCTCACACCAAGATTAGTGTAATTTTTATTAAGAACATGTTACAACTTACAAGTTTCTTGTTCCTGCAGACAAAATTTTTGTGCACACTCATTTGAAAGCTGCTTGTAATCTAATTTTTGTGATCTTGGCTTGCAGGCGCACATACACTAGGAGTGGCAAGGTGCTCATCATTTAAAAACCGATTAGTCGGCGGCTTGGATGCAAATTTAAATGCAGACTTTGCAAAGACATTATTCACAACATGCAGCGCTAGTGATACTGCAGAGCAACCCTTTGATGAAACCAGAAATACTTTCGATAATCTTTACTATCTTGCATTGCAATGTAAATCCGGAGTGCTCGATTCCGATCAAACCTTATATGCGTCCGCAGAAACTAAAGGAATCGTGGATAGCTATGCATCCAACAAAGTCATGTTCTTCTCTGATTTCAAACGGGCAATGGTGAAAATGAGTAAGCTTAATGTTAAACAAGGTTCACAAGGCGAAGTACGACAAAATTGCTATAAAATTAATTGATACTGAAGTTTTCCATCAAGACTTTAGTTTGTTTGGCAAAATAGTTTTCAAATTTTTTTTTTTTTTTGGAAAAAAGCTCCAAAACTAGCTTCTTCTTTTTATAAACGTAAGTTAATTTTTATGGTTTTGCCTCATATAATTTGACAGATAAACTACAAAAAAACAACGATATACCGAACGGACAAGCATTTTTCTTTTTCTATAGGTTGTATGAGTGGAAAGTTCTGTTAATAGATAAATGTGTGATAATGGCCCTTACCTAAGTGTGCTTTGTGTTCCTGTAGATTGAAACAATTGCTCGTCCTTGGCAGCCGGTGTTTTAGTTTACTGGAATTTTGTACCTGTTAATTATTATTTGTAGAAAAAATATGAATATAAATTTATACATTTTTGGCGTTCCCTCTTTTTGGATTTGAGTGGATTATTGAGGTTTATATATATATATATATATATATAGAGAGAGAGAGAGAGAGAGAGAGAGAGAGAGAGAGAGAGAGAGAGAGAGAGAGAGAGAGAGAGAGAGAGAGAGAGAGAGAGAGAGAGTTGGGTTCAAGTTACACCTGGTGTAACTCTAAGCAATGTTACACCACTTAATATTTTTTAATTAGATGTGAATTTTAATAAATCAACCATTGGATTACATTATCTTTGTATATTCTCTATGTTTGCACAATTTCAAGATAATCAAAGATCCATAGTCATGTCATCAATCAATTGTTTAAATTCAAATTTTTTTAGTTTAAAATATTACATAAAATATGAGTTTATGGATTGAATAGTAAATAACATCTTATTAGTATAAAAATTAGCATGTATGTTAAAAACTTATAGAACATGTAATCTAACGGTGAGATTTTCAAAATATAAATTCAATAATAAATCTAGCAGCCATTTTAGACCATTGATTCTTATTAAATCTAGCAGCCAACAAAAGACTACTTCTCACATCATTAATATATAATTATTATTTGACAAGTCAGCTCATTTTAATTAAATTCCCCCTCATCCACCACCTCTCTCTCCTTAATAATCATCTTCCACTTATTGAAAGAAAAAAAAAATCTTATTATCCCCTCCCACTTCTAATTTTTTTTTTTTTTTCTTTTTTGAGAAACTCCCACTTCTAATTCTGTTCAAATAGGAAGATAATATACGACCTTAAAATTAATAGAAGATGTTTATAAACATCTCATCAATAGTTCTTTTTACTTCCTCCCTCTTTGGTGTAAATTTAATATTGGACTGTTGGTGGTGAATATATTGCTGAAATTCACATTATATTGGACTATTGGACTATTGGTGGTCAATAGAATCAGATCATATTGCCCAAATGTACATAATTTTAAAATCATTATTGAGGTGTTTTGCCTAAATTTACTTGTTCAATGAACCTCTTGAAAGTTGAAACCATTGGCTGCATCTGATATAAATACAACTTGCCAATCCTTAATCAAGGTGATTTACTTGATGAATAGGAAAATGATTATTAATAGTGAGATGGTGAATGTGGGGAATTTAATTTAAATTAGTTAGACATGATAAAAAAAATAATTTCATATTAATGATGTGAGAGGTAATCTTTTGCTAACCGTTAGATTTAATGAGAATCAACAGTCTAAAATGGGCGTAACTCTAGTCAAGTTATATCAGGTGTAACTTAAACCCATCTCTCTCTCTCTCTCTCTCTCTCTCTCTCTCTCTCTCTCTCTCTCTCTCTCTCTCTCTCTCTCTCTCTCTCTCTATATATATATATAGTTTAAGTTATTTGGTATAACTTTAAACAATATTAAATCATTTAATAATTATTTATTAAGTGGTGTATAATTGTTAAAAATTATGTTGGGTGTGATTTGAACCCACTGAATCCCATGACTCATGAAATTTTAATATCTCACTTAAAAACCAAGAATTTTCATCTCCCACCACTTGGAACTTGTGTGAAAGTTAAATATATCTCTATTTTTTGGGTATAAATAGAGCAAAATTATAAGAAAAAAAAGTAAATATGCTATATTTACATAGAACATTGTCATCATTGATCCATCAAGGTAAAAAAAAATAGAACACAACAACAAAGTGAGTATTGTCCGTGAGAGAGAGCCATGGTCGTGCTATTAAAAGAGGGAAAGGCCCTAAAGCAAGGTCGTAGTGAGGGGACAAACTCAACATATTCTCTAGCATATGGGCGATGGCGGTAGCTTTGTTGCTTTCCCAAGGATAGTGGTAGCTGGTGCAAAGCTCGCTTTCTTCGCAAAGCGAATGAGAGAGAAACTTAGAGGAAAACACGTTCTCTCTTTTTGAGGTCAGAAAGTGGAGAACGCACGAACAGTCCCCTAACTAGTTGTTGGTGGGTGCTAGTGGTAAGCTGCCTTAGATATGAGGAGTTCGTCTAGTTAGCATTGTCTCTTGCTTGTTCCTTCCGTGGCGACAGGACTAGGGATGAAAGAATCCATATTTTATACTTATAAATAAACAAGATTGGATGGGACAATGATTGACCTTTAGTTCATTCGATCAATGATGAGCAAAGGAAGTTTGGGAACATTGTGAGAATGGGAAAGAGCAGCTGTCCATTCACTTTCCAGAAATGGCAACAGAAATCTATTCCAATGTCAGTCGTGAATCCGAAATGATGGCACAGCACAAACCACCATACCTCTAGAGCCTCCGCTTTGCTTGGGGAGGGTAAAGAGCTTCTAATGCAAAGCGGTCTTTCATTCCCTTGTTTTGTCGTGGCACCCCTTCCCCCCCCCCCCCCCCCCCCCTCTTTTCCCTCACAAGGTGGATTAAGCCAAATTTTTTATTTTTGAAAAGTCTCAATGTTCTTATTGAGAATCACTTCATAGCATGTCCAATAGTCTATGACTCCCATAATAGTCGATGATTTGGTCTTCGAATTGTAAGTTTCAACTCATTCTCGGCTTGCCTCACTCTAAAGTTGGCCCTTCTACTCCATCTTTAAGACCGTGGGTCTCAATGTTCATTTCAATCACAAGTCTTGAAGACTCTTGAGCTACAACGCTAAGCCAAGGAAGGTTAAGACAGATCTCAACATTGAGGTAACCCCGCCAACTTATCTTCGACGACAAGCAACCTCCGCTATCCCAATTGGGATGAGAAAGGGGGACTTGAAGGACAATGGGTGAAAGCCCGATCCCCTAGGGTTAGTGTGCTGGCACAAACATTGGATCAAAATTGCACCAGTATGTATTCGTGTCATCACTCATCTGCCACTTGCTCGAAGAGTAGTTGGAGAATGGGCTGGCTAATTGGAGGATGTAAATTTCTAGACTTTCCTTTCTCAAATCTAGAAATTTCTAATAGATGAAGTTTTGGTTCCAAGATCTTGAGAAAAATGGCTTAAATCAAATAGAGTTGCACAAAATCTAATTGAAATGACATTTTAGAAAGGTGGATTGGGCCAAAAAAAGAAGTTTATTTTACTCTACATTTAAATGCCCTTAGAGGCATGATTTTCAACATGATACAAAGTAGATCCAAGTGCTTTCCCTTAAAGCATTCACATTCGGGGTTGTTTAAAAATTGCTATTTTACTATCAAAAAAGTTACTTTATCTATTATACTATCTCACTTTATAATACACCCAACATTTTATATTTTTCCATATAACACAATAAAATAATATTACTACACCATAAAATATTATAAATCTCTCCTCTCTCTGCCTCTTTATCCCTTTTCTCTATCCAGCACCATTGATTCAAATGCAAGCCCTAGCCACCAGCCACCAAAACCAAGGCCTAAGCACCACTGAAACAACCCAACCCACACCGATTCAAACAAGCTTTAGCCATCGAAACACTCCAGTACCACCGAAACAACCAACCCACATTGATTCAAAGAAGCCCAGCCACCGAAACAACCCAACCCACACCGATTCAAATAAGCCCCAACCACCGAAACTAACCCATCACCACTGAAATCAAGCCAAACCACACCGATTCAAATCAATTTACCACCGATTCAAGCAAGCCCCAGCCACAGAAAATAACCTAGCACCACCGAAATCAAGCTAGACCACTACTAATTCAAAGCCATAATCACCAATTTAGCATATATTAAAAGCCACAACTTTAAACCCAAATCGCAACAAATCGGAACTAAAACAACCCGCAATGGCAAACATGCTGCTATCTACTTGAGAGAAAGGGCAACAGTAAAGGTAGTGGTGATTTGGGGAGAGAGAGAGAAGAAACACGGAAGGGAAGAGGGAGAGAGAGATGAATGAATAAAATAATTGATTTTAAGTTTACAACTGGGTGAATAGTAGGTTGTAAATCTAGCAACTTACTGTAACTGGGTTGTATAATTTTCTAGGGGTAAATTGCAAAGTACACTTCTAACATTTGGGGGTGATTGAATTTTACACCCCAATGTTTCAAAACTTTGATTTTGCACCCCAATTTTGGTCCCGTTAACAAATCACCCCCCGGTTAGTTTCTGGTGTTAAATGCCATGTCATCTTGCTGATGTGGTTTTTTTTTTTTTTTTTTTGCCAAATAAGCTCAAAACGACATAGTTGCAAGGAAATGAAGTGGTGACTTGGCAATTGCTAAACGGTGCCCTTTTGCCCAAATAGAAAACAAACATAATTTTGTTACGGCACTGTTATGAACTCAGACTCCTAATCTATTCTTAATACATGTGTTACAGCACTGTTAGGAACCTTAAAGAATCTTATGAACTCAAAATCCTAAAACTAAACCCACTATCCACACCACTACCAAATTACCCACCACCTACACCACCACCACCAACCCAGCACGGCACCAAACAACCCAGCCACAACACTAAGGAAAAAAACCCAACCACCACCAAGCAAACCCACCACACACCACAACACCGCCTAGCAATAACACCGGCCAACAACAACCACAAAAGTTTCTCAAAAAAAAAAAAACCACAAAAAAGCAACCACCACAAGAACCACCAAGAGAAACCCATGCCGACAACCACCAAGAAAAACCCATAAAAAAAACCACCATCGATCTTGCTGTTGTTTGATCTAAAAATCCATCAACCATGGCAGCAAAGCCACCACACCAACAGACAGAGAAAGGGGAGATGGAGAGAAAATAGAGAAACCCAACAGACCGATCTAAACCCAGCACATGATACATGCTAAACCAACCTCCAAAATCCAAAACCTAGCACCGATGCAAGCTTTGAACGAGAGAGATGTGAGAGAAGGAGTGAGGAGGGAGGAGCTGTGACTTGTGATGGGTATGTTGCAAAAGCTTCAATTTTGCATTGAAATCATTGACTACAAATACAGATATATAAGATAGTATAATTTAGCACATGTATTAAGAGTAGATCAGGAATCTGAGTTCATAACAGTGCCGTAAAAAAATTATGTTTGTTTTCTATTTGGGCAAAACGATGCCGTTTAACAATTGCCAGGTCACCACTTCATTTCCTTGCAACTGTGTCGTTTTGAGCTTATTTGGCAAAAAAAAAAAAAAAAAACACGTCAGCAAGATGACATGGCATTTAACACTAGAAACTAACCGGGGGGTGATTTGCTAACATGACCAAACATTGGGGTGTAAAATCAAAGTTTCGAAACGTTGGGGTATAAAATCCAATCACCCCCAAACGTTAGGGGTGTACTTTGCAATTTACCCATTTTTTAGACATACAACCCCAGGTGTTACATGTTTTGGGCCACATAGAGTGCAAAATAGCCATATGGGAGGTTTTACCCCCCCCCCCCCCAAATGCTATTGCTCTTATGTGCCAAAAAAAGAAACAAAAAAAAAACTATTGTCCTTGATCCTATATCAATAAATCATATTTAAGAACCTAAATTCAGTTGATAGTTTGAAACCATAAATATTATCACCATGTATCGTGGGTATATGCTAACTTCAGGGGTAGATGCACAATGTTGGTTGGGGGGCATAATTTCTCAATTTTTTATAATATGGGCTATGAGAATTTGTTGGGCCCTTCCCCAAAAAATGAATTTTGACATGGCTTGGGTTAATAATTGCATAGCCTAGTAAATCTTTTGTGTGTGTGTATAACAGGAAATCTTTAGTTGCTTAGTGGTGTCACCCAAATAAAAAAACTTTAACTTTTATAGCTTTACCTACAAATTTCCAGCTATTCTTTCTTTTTAATTGCTAACCCCAGCATAGTACAAGTAATTTTATTGGTTACATAGAGTCTAGATACAAATCTTTTGTAAGTAGACTTTATAACAACTTTTTATTATAGTACATTTTCTCTTGAGGTAGGTTACCCTTAAGTGGCTATGAAGAAATTCTTCAAAAGCTTTTCACTTTGTTAATGAATTCTTAAATATATACTTGTGGTGATAAATGTGATTGATTTACACTTGGGAATTCTAATTTGTTTTAATTGATCTTGCACCTATGTGATAATCAACTTTTATAATATGTTAGGAACTCCTATAGGTATATAGATAATAATTGTTGTAATGTTGCATTTAGTTAGTTGGTTAGTTAGTTACAATTCCAAGCATGTTAATCACATTTACACATGTTGGAATTATTAATACACATGGGGAATAATAAGATCATTAGGATAAGGCCATGTGAGCCAATAGAATAGTTTTATGGTTCTATAAATATCTACTTTTAATCACATTTCCATCATTGAAGAATAAATCAATTGCTTAGTGCATTAGCACACCTCTCTGTCTCTCTCTCTTTCTCTATGGAGGGTGACTACCTCGAATTAAGTCAATTCTCATACAATTCCTACTCGTCCCCATTAGGAATCACTGGGTTCCTAACAAGTGGTATCAAAGCCATCAATCTTGAGACAGATGAATGTGACTGAATAGAACTTTGGAAAAAATTATGACAAATGGTGAAAAAAATTTTAGAGGATGTCAAGGCTTTGTATGAATCTCACAATGCCATTTTAGAGAAGGTCAAGGCTTTGGCTGAATCTAACAAGGCCATGAATGAAAAGCTCTCAAGATTGCAAGAGGGTCTTGAGAACATAATGAAAGAGGAGTTACAATCTCTTAATTCAATGGATCTCGAAGAACAAATCAAGTTCCAAGAATCTATTGTTGCTGTTGCAAGCCGGGATGTTGATTTTTGTGTCAAAGTGGATCATGATATACATGTACACATTGCTCTTGAAGTTCAATTCAAAGAACCAACAAAGAAGGTGATGATGATCTTTCAAGAACCAACAAATGAACATTGCAAATATGCTAATGCAAGAATAGAGTTTGCGGAGAAAGAAATGGATAATCTGTCAAGAGGATTTTCTGTTGGTAGTTTTAATTTTGGAATTGGCTCCATTGGGCTGGGATGCACGGACACGGCGACATGTGAGGGAAGCCGCTAACCGCGCGTCGGGCCGTGTCCTGCCACGTGGTTTCCCCGACTTGCACCGACGCGGCTTAAATCGGGTCGTATCAGCCGTATTGGCCGAAACTGGCAAAACCGCCAAAATGGCCAGTTCAAGCCGAAACGGCTGAGTCAGGTTGAAATTCCCAAAAAAAAAAAAAAAAAAAAAAAAAAGATACAAAACACACCGTTTAAACTTAATCTAAAACCCTAAAACTCTCTCACGCACTCTCACTTCGTCCAAAGACTCCAAACACTCTCCGTCACTCGTCTTTCTTCTCTGTGCTCTTTATGGTCAGTGCGGTGTGCTCAGCTTCATTGAAATTCTGAATCACTCTCTGCGGTGTGCTCTCTCTTCTCTGTGCTCAAGTAACTAAATCTAAATCCTTGCTTATTTAACTTTATTCTGTATATTTCTCTTGAATTTTTACTTTCTGTTTTTTACGATTTCTCTCTTTCAAATTGCTTAGAAATGAATTGGGTATTGGAAAATTTGTGTGCTTGCTGTGTTTTTTTGCTTGTTTTTTTTTATTCTTGTGGGAGTTAAAAGGGTTTTGTTATTAATATGGCTGCTGTGATTTACAAATTTTATCAGTTAGGATAAGGTAGGATTCATAAGTGATTTATAAACCTGTGAATCTGTGATTTGTGAATCTTAGTTTCTTTTCAATCTTAGTTTTATTTAGTTAATAGTTTTTAATAATTAAAAATATTTATCAATATATTAAAAATATAAATAAAAATATTTTTAATAATTTTTTAATTGTTGAGTCCCGCCACACCCGCACCTGCACTCGCACCCGCACTCACCTTTTTCAAAAATTGCCGAGTCCTGCACTTGTACCCAAGTCTCGAAACATACCCGTGCTTCATAGCCATTGGGTCAAAGCATATAGATGTTGCACCCACAAAGATCTTCCCTATGGATAGCTCTTATATTCCACTAGCCAAGAAAGCAGAGCTTACATCGGCGTGTTCTTTAGCTAACCAATTTGCAACAGTGGCATGTTCTTTAGTTCGCTTTTGGTCAGTCGCTAAAGGTTATTATGAGGAGCGCGGAAAGAAAAGAAATTACAAGAAAATCATGTGTCCTCTATTATCTTTTCAGTCAGTCTCTAAAGGTTATTATGGGAAACGTGGAAAGGAAAGAAATTACATGGAGATTATGGGCACTGTCTTGAGGGAATTGACTTGGAATCAAACTCTTGCAAGTTTATTCATGGTCCAAGAAAGCTGGTTTTTTTAATAGGATCACATTTGCATGCCATTTCTTAGTGTTGTTGTTACTGTTTAATAGGTCATCTCTTTATTTTTATGGCATTGCCAAGAAAGGCACAAAGTGGTTCTAAAGTGGCTTTAATTAAAGATTACAGGTGGACAACAATTGGACTTTGCATAGCAACAACAAGGTGTCCAAGAGTGGCGTAAAATAGCTCTAGCAAGCATTTGGGTCGTGGTAAGAGACCAAACTTTCATTAAGATGCACAACAACACCTTGGGTCAAGGTGTTTTGAAGGGGAGGAAAATGTTAGGAACTCCTATAGATATATAAATAATAATTGTTGTAATGTTGCATTTAGTTAGTTAGTTGGTTAGTTAGTTAGTTATAATTCCAAGTATGTTAATCACATTTAACACATGTTGGAATTATTCATACACATAGGGGAATAATAAGATAATTAAGATAAAGCCATGTGGGCTAATAGAATAGTTTTTTGGTTTTATAAATACCTACTTGTAATCACATTTCTATCATTGAAGAATAAATCAATTGCTTAGTGCATTATCTCCCTTTCTCTCTCTTAATCTCTTTCTTTCTCTATGGAGGGTAACTACCTCGAATTAAGTTAATTCCCCTACAATTCTTACTCGTCCCTATTAGGAACCCAGTGGGTTCCTAACTTAATAGAATAGGTAGGTGCCAAAACATATTTTTAGGGGGTTGGCCTCTAAGACCAAAATGAAATTATATAAAACTTAAGTTATCTATACACTTTTTTTTGGTTTGAAAATGTGAGTGAATTTTTTTTTATATTTTATTATAGATACTAAACTACAACTACAATTATAGAGAAATTCTTAATTTAATTTAATTTTAAAAAAATTAAATTGGAAAAAAGTATATTTTTTTGAATAATTGAAATATCTATAAGTTTTATATAAAAATTAAAATTAAATTGCATATTTATATAGTATCTATGGTATATTTTTAATGTTATTCACATGTTATGAGATAATTTTTGTTTAGTTGAAACTTTTATCTGCTTAAGCATTTGGATTTTATTTTTGAAAAAATAACTTTGTTTACCACTCACAATATTAAGAAATTTGTGGAATACACTAGATTTCTAGCATATAAAACAATTATTTGACACAAATAGCAAAGTATTACACCAATCAATAATTATTTTAAGAAATTATTGTTTCAAGAAATCTCTAAAAAAAAAAAAAAAACTTGATTTTCTTTCAAATTAACATCCCATGTAACTTTGCACTCATTTATGATCCAAAAATCAACAAAATACTGAAGTGTTTGAGTACTAAAGTAAATTAAAAAAAAAAAAAAAAAAAAAACTAAGCATATTGAAGTATTAAACACACAATTTGAAAAGTGCATGGGTTGATAAAACCTAAAATTTCTTAAATAACATTTTATTACTCATACTAAATATGTATTTTATTCTGGATTTGAAATTGAATTCCCTTAACTACATGCCTTAACAAATAATTATCATGCATTCTTGTAAGAAAAAAAAAAAGAGAAAAGAAAATTATTATGTATTATTTTCACAAAAATAATAAATTTTACTATGCCTTTTATAAACTTCATATAATCTATTTATATTTTATAATTCTGTTATTTTTTTATGGGCCAATTTATGTTATTTGAGAGACCAATTTTACTATGCCTTTTAAAATTTTGTCCCATAGTATGTGGTGTACCACAGAGTCATAGACTATTTCTTTTTTTTTTTTGTAATAAATCTAATATAAATGTTTATATATATATATATATATATATATTTCCGCTCACACTCTAAAAGGGCTCATATTTGTGAAGCCATCATTACTTTCTCCCCTCTCGAGGCACTGACTCATGAGTCCTGACCCAACGAAATATCTTAGTCCAGTGGGCCCAAAAACAGTTGTTGTATCATCAAATTAATCAAGCCAACGTTGTTGTCTCTTTCAGTACATTTTGTTTTTTCCTGAGAATTGAAGCAAAAGTTTTTTTGATGAAGAATTGAAGCAAAAGTTTCTCACTCCTTTCCGTTGGATTCTCATAATCACAGATCCAACAACTGCATTCTTATTTTTTTTCTCGAGAAAGAAAGAGTGAGAAAACAATAACAAAATCAAAGTGAAGAAAGAAAGAAATGGAAAAAATGAACCAGGCGTTGGAGAAGATGAAGATGATAGTGGGAATGGAAGTGGACGAAGAACAGCAAGAAGAAGAGAGGAGCAGCTCCTTCGCTTTCATGGATGACTTCAATCGCAACTGCACCTTGTCCACCAAACAGGTTCCATTCCTCTTTTTTTTTTTTTTTTTTTTTTTTTTTTTTTTTTTTTTTAAGTCTAAAGCTCTAAACAATTATAGAGACTAAACCAAATTATGTGAATTGTGAAGAGAAAAAACTTCAAGCTAAAAACATTGTGTCTAATTGCAAGTAAATTTTATTTATTTTGGTTATGAGATGGATCTGAAAATTAATTTGCATTTTAGACTAAATACGACCTAGTGTGGCAGAAACTTCTTCTGTTAAAAAATTAACCCTTATATTATTTGCTAAGGGAAGGGACAATGTATGAGAATAATTAGAGGATTCAGGATTTGCCTTTTGATTTGAGAAGATGATGCATGCTTACTTGTGGGTACTAGTTAGCTCAACTGGTAAAGTCTTTTGTGGCTAAATAAGAGATTTGGAGTTTAAATCTTGTAGACACCAACAACCAATTGGTGTCTTGTATTGATAATGAATCATGAATTACCAAAAGTTGTATGACAATCGAGTCAATTCGATGATTTAAGTTCATTACATACCTGGAGGTCCAGGACTGACTGGAATAGGGTTAGGTTATATTGAAAGTAGATGATCTTAAAGACTATTTGAAATTCAAAAGAACTGAGCAATGTGGGGGGGGGGGGGGGGGCGGCCCTCCCCTTGCAGGAAACTAGCTGGTTCCTTCACTCATGGGGCATTTCTATGGTTGATTTTCCATGTGAAGTGGGTGTTCAATAGAAGTTATGATTGGTTAGATCTGTGTTTTTTGTATCCTTTATTTTGGGAATTTTTCATGGGTATGTTTGTATGTTTTGTTTTCAGCTATATAGTTTCAGTTTAGTATCGATGAGCTTTTATTTTTAGAGTATTCCATGTTTTGCTGATTGACCTTTGAACATTTTCTATTCGTTGATAAGATTCTTTTGAATTTATTGATCTCACTCACTCTTCTTTCGGATTAAACAGAGGTTTTATGGTTTTGCCATATGCTTTGTTGCTGGTTTGACTTGTACACTCTTGGTAAGTTTTGAACATTTAGTGATTTCAGTTTAGATTTCTTTCTGGTTAGTTACTACTGATTATTTTGAATTATATATGTGCTTTGAGTGGAAAGTTAATGGAGGTGGCTTCATTTGGATAAATAGAAAGGTGGCTTATTAGGTGTTCGTTAAAATGTGTATCTCTGCTAAGAACCTTGACAACTAGTAAATGTTTCTTTTGATAAGTAAAAAGAAAATATTGTTGATAAAAGAATAGTAAGAGAAACACAAAGAGTTCACGGTAGTAAACAAAGGAAAAAAGAAACAAAAAAACAGAAGCAGCCCCTAAGCTATTCTAATAGATGAAAGAAAATCCAAAAGGGTAGAACAATCCGAATAACCCCAACATTGAGACCAATCAAAGAGGGTCCACTGGCAATGCTCTAATAACTGAATCACAGTTTTCCTCTCATCCTCAAAAAACCGCCTATTCCGTTTAGTCCAAATAGTCCACATTAAACAACCTGGAACCAAATCCCAAATATCAGAGCTATGCTTCCCAAGCCAATGATACTAGCAAAATAATAAATCCACCACTAAACCTGGCATGACCCATTCGATCCCAAACAACCGAATCATATACATCCACAAAGAATGAGCTATCAGACAGAAAAGTAACAGGTGATCCACAGATTCCGCATCGTTGCAACACAAACAACAACGATTCGCCAAAAGGCGATCACGAAGCATAAGATTATCCAAAGTTAGAATCTGACCATGGGCTGCTGTCTACATAAAAAAAGCTACCATTTTAGGAACCTTAACTTTCCAAATTCTTCCAAGGAAAAGTGGAAGGAGCTGCATTTCGAATCTTATGATAAAAGGACCGAGTATCAAACTTCCCACTGCCATTAAGATTCCAACAAAGTCTGTCACACCCTCCACCCCTAGGAATTCAGGATTGGATGAAATGAAGAAAGGAGTAGGAAGCCGCCAACTCCCAATCATTAAATTCCCTATGAAATTTTAAACTCCACACTCTGTCATTATCACCCACAGGAGAGCTTAACATCTCAGAAATACAAGCCTCCTTATTAGCTGCACACAAAAATAACTGAGGATAAAGAATTTTGAGAGGAACATCCCCAATCCACTTATCATGCCAAAAGAGAATACGAGAACCGTCCCCCACCACAAAAGAGAAATGCTTCGTGAAAGTTTCCCATCCTTCACTAATACTCTGCCATAACCCACAACCATAAGCCCTACTACAAACTCTAGTTCACCAACCCCCTTTTCCTTCCCCATATTTCATGGCAATGACACTACGCCACAAATGCGAGGTTTCATGGCCATCCCTCCAAAGCCATTTCCCTAATAGGGCCTAATTAAAAGGCATCAACATCCGTATTCCCAAACCACCCAACTCACACGGTAAGCAAACCTTTTCCCAAGCCACCAATGGATATTTGAAACACTCAACTAATGAACCCCACAAAAAGTTTCTTTGAATGCATTCCAGTCTAGTCGCCACAGCTTTAGGGATAGTAAAAAGGGAAAGGTAATAAGTCGGAAGGCTTGAAAGGGTACTCTTCAGCAAGGTGAGTCTACCATCCTTTGACAAATAAAGCTGCTTCCAGCCTGAAAGCTTCTTATCCATCCTCTCAAGGTTCGGATTCCAAATAGAGGCTGTTTTGTACAAAGTACCCAAAGGCATACCCAAGTAAATCATAGGCAAACTTCCCACCCTACACTGAAGGATATTAGCCAATGACTGAATGTTACGCATCTCGCCAATAGGGACAATTTCACTTTTCCCCACATTCACCTTCAAACCAGTAAAAGCTCGAAAACAAGTCAAAACCAGGCTAATAGAAAGAATCTCCTCTCTAGAGGCATCACAGAAAAGAATGGTATCTTCAGCAAATAGAAGGTGAGAAACACGAATACTAGTAGAATTAACAGGACCCACATGAAAACCCCGAATGAAACCCCCTTCCTCAGTTTTCTTTAGGATACGACTTAAAACCTCCGTAATCAAAAGAAATAGAAGGGGAGACAAAAGATTACCTTTTCTAAGATCTCTAGAGCTACCAAAGAAACCAGCAGGAGATCCATTAACCAGAACTGAGAAGTGAACAGTAGAGACACAAGTCTTACGCCATCTCCTCCATCTATCTCCAAAGCCCATCCTCTCCAACAAATAAAACAAAGCGTCCCAATTCACATGATCATATGCTTTCTTAATGTCTAACTTACACACCACCCTTGGAGTACGACACTTCAGTCTACTGTCTAAACATTCGTTAGCAATAAACACTGAGTCCAAAATCTGTCTGCCACCAACAAAAGAATTCTGAGACTCCGAAATAAGTTTATCCAGCACCCGCCTCAATTTGTTAGCTAAAACCTTAGACAACAGCTTATACACACTGCCCACTAGGCTGATAGGCCTAAAATCTTTGATATTTAAGGCATTATTTCTTTTGGGAATTAGAGATAAGAAAGAAGCATTCAGAGACCGTTCAAACTCTGAGCTCCTATGGAAATGATCAAAGAATGCCATGACATCTATTTCCACTACACTCCAGCATTTTTGAAAAAAAACCATAGTGAAACCATCCGGACCTAGGGCTTTATCACCCTCCATATCATGTAGAACCTTTACCACTTCCTCCTTAGAAAAATCCCTCTCTAATTCAAGCCGCTCATCCTCCTCATTTCTAGCAAACTCTAATCCACCCATAGAAGGGCGCCAAGTATCTGACTCGGTGTACAACCTCTGATAAAAATAAAAAATTGACCACCTTAGACTGCACCTCTTCCTCATCCTCATAGATGACACCATCCACCTCTATACCATGAATATGATTAATTCTTCTATGAGAGTTTGCAACCCGATGAAAGAAGCGAGTATTGTTGTCCCCTTCCTTCACAAATAAATTCCGGGACTTTTGTCTCCAAGAAATCTCCTCCAAAGAGGCAAGATTAGCAATCTCACCTTTAATCTGAATACGACGAGTTTGATCCTCCTGAGAAAGACCAGACAAGTCCTCCCCCGCATCCAAACCCAGCAATTCAGATAAAAGACATTTCTTCCTAAAGGCCAGATCCCCAAACTCCTCCTTATTCCACTTTTTCAAGTCCTCTTTAAGAGCTTTTAATTTACAAGCCAGAATAAAGCTAGGAAAACCCGAAACGCAATACCCATTCCACCATTGCTGAACCCTCTCTACAAAGCCCTCTTCTTTCAACCACATATTCTCAAACTTAAAGGCACTACGACCTTTATTAACACTACCCGCCACCACCAAAAGAGGGCAATGATCAGAAACTACACGAGGGAGTACCCTTTGCGACACGTTTTCAAAATGATCTACCCAATCCCCCGATGCCAAGGTTCTATCAATTCTTGACATACAAACTGACCTCAAATCTTTAAACCAAGTAAACGAAGCCCCTTCAAGGGGTAAGTCCACAAGGTAATTAGCCTTAATGAAGTCTGAAAAAGCAAACATGGCTGGACTAAAAGCCTCACAGCCAAATCTCTCACTCGAAAATCGGATGGTATTGAAATCCCCAAAAACACACCAAGGCGTATTCCACCTGGAGTGCATTCTTGAAAGTTCTTCCCCCAGAGCACCCTGCTAATTATCCTCATTAGGCCCACACACTCCTAAACAAGCCCATACAAAATCATCTGGAACCCCCTTCAACAACACATTAACAGAAAACAGAACAATAGCACAATCAACTTTTTCAAAAACTCTCTTATCCCAAACCAGTAGCACCCCCCCTGCTGTATTGACTGCATCTAGAACGACCCAATCTAGGAACGGACTACCCCAAAGGCTACGAACAACAGAAGAATTTAAAGAAGACAGCTTAGTTTCTTGAAAGCAAACTATATCCCACTTCCACTCCTTGAGAAAATTTTTACATACCTCTCGCTTTTGAGGATTATTTAATCCCCCAACATTCCAAGATAGCAGCCGGAAACTCATTTAAAACTGGTAATCGCCCCAGTACCTACTGAAAGGTCTCTATTCCTCCCCTTCGACGCTGCCCCATCATAATTAATAGAAGAAAACAAACCTTTGAGTTCCCTAAGCCCTTTCTGTTTAGAGTTCACAATACCTTTAGAAGACCCATCACTAACAACATCGTTCAAGAAGACGAAATAGAGCCAGACATTGATCTTCGTGCTTAACAATAGGAAAACCCAAAATTTTACAGAAATTTTTCATCAGGCTACAAACCCATTTTGAATTTTTCACCGCTGACCCTCGAACCTCTCCCTCACCACCTTCCTGGATCACCTCCAACTCCTTATGATTATTGGGGTCCCATTTAGATAGAGGTGAGCACTCCAAAGAACCATCCTCGTCCTCTCCATGAAAGAAGTCACTAGGATTAACTTCACTGTGCTTCCACTAAATCAAGAGATGCTCAGTCTCTTCCTGAAACATCTCAACCCCATCCAAATGACTTGGCGACACTGGCTCAGTAATAGAATTGCTCCATATATCTCCCTTCTCACCAGAAACCTCCGTGATGTCATCACTCTCTCCAAAGCAGAGGCCCTCCTCGCTACCCAGACCCGACAGAGGAGAAAAAGAGTTTTAGGCAACTCCCAGATGTCGAAGATTAGAAGAAACCACATACCCAGGTCCCCTTAGCTTCGCCGTCGTCCCTACCTTCATATCACCAGCTATTGGAGATTGGGTCACTTCCCTGAACCTTCGATTAGTCACCTCAACATCGAAAAACCCAAAAAGGGGCCTCTCGGTCGCAATTGCCGACACCGCTGTTGTCACCAACCACCCGGAAACCTCTGTCTCACTCGCCGACGCCGCTACTGACACCGGCAACCCGGAAGCTAACCTCGAACTTCCTCTGGAGCTCTCCCCGAGTACCCACGTCGGCTGACCATCATATGACCCTATTAAAGAACCGGGTTTGACCAAAGTGCCCTTAAGTGAAGAAGAAGTCTCCACGGTCGGCTTTGACAAGCCCACCAGGTTGGTTTAGAAGTTCTGGCCCACCACTTAAAACTTTGGGCCAACTGAAATCTTTTGTACCCATACAAGTAATAGAACGTTTCCCTCCCTTAGACTTACGCACTCTCAAAGCCAACGCAGCAGGAGTCAGTTTAAAAGTAAAAGCCTGCGTGGGTCTGCCATTAACGACTGAAACCTTGCCATTTAAAACAGAACCATTTACTGAAGGGACTCCAGGAATCTCGTTCTGCCCCAAAAATGCTCCAAATTTTTCAAATTTCCTGAACTTTTGCTGATGACTAAAAGCAGACAAAAGTTTCCCACTTCGGTTACCACCAGCAGACTGACTGCCTCCACCACCACCATTTTTGGAGGATACTTCAGGCAAAGAAACCGGTTTAGCACCAGTGAAAAAATTCCTTAACTCTCTTTGAAACAAAAACCAACTTGCTCGATTGGAGCTTGTTGGTATCATAACACACCCTCGGCGAGCCCCACCATAGTATTCAGCTATGACCACAAAAACACCAGCCTTATTCGACCTTCCACAAAATTCCAACAACTTATTATTTTCCTGGAAACGTTTGCAAATGGAAACTTTCCCCAGAACCCAATCATGAATATCAACCGAACAAGAAAGGATCCACTCCAAACCTATATGTCCTACCCAAATAGTGTGCTTGATATGCCGGCTACACTCATGTATAGCATACGAATCGTGTTGCCCACCATTGAAAGAAAAAGAGAAAAACTTTGCATCAATACGGAAATGAATCTTTCTCCCCCCCTGAACCGATAAAGATGTAGAGGTATTAAGGTTTGAAGCCGGTTTGGTATCAGTTTTAGGTAGGGAGATGACGGGTAACAGTGGAGGTGTAGGCACAGAAGGTTTGTTAGGCACAGTGGATGGTTGCAAGGGGTGTGACGGTGAGCACAAACTAGGAGGGATAGAGGGAGGACAAAAGGTATATGAAGGCAAACCGAAAGGTGGGAATAGAGGTGGAAAAAGAAAAGGATAGGGAGGGAGGGAAGGAATATGTGGGGCAGCTGGTGAAAGAAAGGGGAAGAGAGAGGGAGTTTGGGGGGGGGGGGGGGGGGGGTTGGTGATGAGGGTGAGGGTGAGGGTGGGGGAGGGAGGGAACTCATGAGATATCCAGTAAATGTATATCGAATGAAGGATTACCTATAAAAAAAAAGAGGCAATTATTGGCAGACTATTGAATCTATGAAGTTTTTCTAGTTAGATACATTTGGATGAACCAGATTTTGCAGAAAAGGGTAATTTCCTTTCCATCCATCCCAATTGCTCCAATTCCCCAAATATGTGACACTTTTATTCGTAAAAACTAAATTTAGTGCTCCAAAAATTTATTTTATTTATTTATTTCTTCCTTTGGTTTGCCTTTATATAAGCCGAAGCATCAAGGGCAATGGGTTGAAATCTTAATTAGGATTTTCTCGGGAGAAAGTCAAGAAAAGTAGGGCTGTATCATCTCAAGAGCTCATTGTTTAATAAGTAAACTTAGTTTCATGCCTTCACATAAGTAGAGTCTATACTTTAGAAACTTTATGCCAAGATACTTTAAAAAAAATCATTATAAATTGCATGAAAGGAAAATGGATCTCTCAATTAGAACGAGCTCATTAGTCATGACTTATTTATCTTAAAAAGTATGCTCAACCATGCTTTGTTTGCTAACTGGTTCTCTCTGTCAAGGATTTCATTGAAGATTCTGCTGTTGCTTGTATTTTTATTTATTTTTCTATTGCTAAGTAAGGATTCCTCCATGTCTCATTTCCTTAGATTTTTACACATCTCAATTGAAGTAAGTATAAATGTCATTTATTGGTTATTGCCTTTATCTTGAGCAGCCTCTTTTGCTAGTGGTTGGGTAATTTTTACTGTACCAAAAGCACTCATTTTCTGCTGACATGTGTGGTCATTGTACCATTTCTTGTTTGCATTAAATTTTACTGTTGGGCTTGCTTTCTAGGGCCAGCCCTTTGTTAGATATCTCTTACCTTTTAATATAATTGGCTTAGCAGAGCTACCAATTTTCAATTCAGAGATTGTTGCATAAGTAAAAAATGTATGATAAATACATTAGGATTCTAATTGTTACTTTAACCTTCCTATGCTTCAATGAACCGGAATGATCATAAACCTTTCCACTTGGTGCTGAGATACATATGACTACAAGTCAAAATTTCAAGTGTGCTAATGATCCATAACTCAAATGGCACTTTGACATGGTACATTGGGGAAATTTATCCATGTGTGCATGTTGTGGGTTGAGGGTTAGGAGAATTTTTGGATCTAGAGTTTAGAGATGTAGAAGAATGGGTTAGGGCTCAAAGTTGACTTGATTTTGATAAGATGGGTAAAAAGGACAAGAATACTATTTATTGAAGAAAACAAGTTGCTAGAAAATTATGGACAGCACTTGTGTTCATAATTAAAGAATGGTTTTGATGAGTTATTTGATGATTATTTAGTAGAGAAACTATGTGGGCTTATATGATTTTGATAGGTAAGAGGAAGGTCTTGATTTGGGGTTGTAAGGGAGAAAGAAAAAAGAGAAATTTATGTGGTTAGGGGCTGTATGAATAGTATCTATAAATGATACCCTGAGAGGCTGAGACAAAGAAGAAAAGAGAGGGAGAAAAGAGGAAATAGAAGCCTACATGCCTCACTACTCAAAAAACTACATATATTTTTTATAAAACAACTTCCTCTTATTTTAGTACAATAACACACTTATATAGACTCTAGATCTTAACTTTTTTCTAAGAAAACTTTGATGGGTATGAGCAGACAACTCTAGATCTGAAATCGCATTTTATGATAACTTTGTTTGTTTGGTTGTTGGCATCAGGAAGTCTTTCTTTCTCCAGCTTATTAGAGTTTCTTGATCATTGTACACTTAGCGCTTGGTTGTGATGTACATCTAGTATACATCCTGTGTAGTGTTTCCTTATTTCTAGTAAAACTTATTACTTATATGGATTAACTATCTAATAAAACTAAAGCAAATCCTAATTAGACTAGTAAACTAAAACCTAGTAAGGTAATAAATGAATAGCTTGGACTCAAAGAAAATGCATCTAAGATACTTAGGATCTCCTAGAAATTTCTATACTCAACTAAATTACCAAATACCCTTATATTTTTGGAGTTACTGAAATTACTGTTTTGACCCTGAATACAGAACTTAAACTTTTGTAACTAGGGCTTTAGAACCACTCGATGTATACTTCAATTGGACTTCACATGTGGACCAAATAAAATAAATCTTGAATAGACAAATTTGCAGAGCAGTAATTAGTTAATCTTCCATGTCTGCATCACACTTTCTCCTCTCTTAAGAATGGGTGGAGGGTGGGGACTTAGGTTCAAAACCCATTGGGTGTATAACTTACAGACATCATGTGCAACTTTAACTTATTACTTTTTCACTTAGCAAAGAGAGAAAAAGGTATTACTCTTTCAAATAGATTCATAGTTGCATTCACTTGATCAGATTAGAAAATTTAGCTGGCATAAGTAACATGGTAGTCCTTGAATCATATCTAATACACCATGTCTCACTTCATGTATGCTTTTTAGTGGGGGAGCTCTGAAAAATTTTATAATGGATTACTCACAATTGGAAAAGGTATGTTGTTTCACAGTTTTGCTAGAACTTGAGGTTTAGTCACTGAGAAAGAGCTACTTTTGCATGAGTTAGAAATAAGAAAAATCTTGATACTTTCATGAGGATAGGTCCGAGTTTAATGCACATATTCTTCGAGGGAATCAACCTCCAATAGTATCTCAAAGAGAACTAATCACTGTATTATTCTTCAATGAATTACACAATACAATCAGTTTAGTCTTATACTCTACTGACTAGCAAGAGTACAACAAATTACAGCTTATTCACTCAACTAACCAAGTACAAGCTTCTAATACATGTCTTAACCAACTATAACCAACTCTGTACCAGTATTTACTGGAGCCTTAACAGTTTTTTCCTCCTTTCCATGCAACAGTCGATGCTTGTATTCTTCAACCCAATCAAGTTTGGAATGACATTCACAATGGGCAATCTTCTTTCACTTGGAAGGTGTGTTTCTAGATTTGTAAGTTGTATGCCCCATTTTGCTATTTTCAAATTAAATAATTAGGTGGCCATGCGTGTTTCTTTCTTTCTTTTTTTTATTTTATTATTTCTGCCCGAGGGTGGTGGGATTGAATATGGTATTTGTACTTAATGTGGATGAGATCATGTGAATTGTTTTGGTTTTTTCATTTATTTTGGCTCTATGGATGGTCCAAATCTGATATCTTCCAATTTCCATTAAAGTATCAGATGATATCTTTTGAGCTTATACAACTTCAAATGCTTGTCTTTAAATAAATGGTATAGAAAATAAAGGAGTAGAGAAAGGCTATTGGTCATTTCATGCATGGTCTTAAATTTAGGTTTTTCTATTCACCTGTGTTTCAGATTTGAAATGTTGTGATTTCATTCCTGGTTTAAATGTAATCTCACGGTTCCAGAGCATTTTTCTTTGTCCAAATTGATATGAGAGCTTTAGTTATTTTTCCAGTGAATGTGGGCAGTCTTTTTTAAGAGATGAATTTCTTCTTCTTCCTCTTCTTCTTGTTCTTCTTTTGTTCCCAAATTTGGCACGTAGTGCTGGCATCCTGTTACATATTCAGATAATTGTATTGTTACTTGTGTCGATTTTTTAATTCAGCCTTCTGAAATAAATTAGGCGTGTAGCTATTTTTTTTTTTTTTTTTTCTTTTCATACTTACTCTCTATGGCTATTTTGTGTCTGGACTCGTTTGTTTGGCAGCACAGCATTTCTCATTGGCCCTAAGAGACAAGTGACAATGATGCTTGACCCTGTTCGTATATATGCCACAGCCTTATACCTTGCAAGTATGATAATCGCCTTGTTTTGTGCTCTCTATGTAAGTTGCACAGTGGCCGTTTTGTTTGTTTCTAACCCCCCCCCCCCCCCCCCCCCCCTTCCCCCTCCTTTAGAGTCATTCTAAAGGTGTTTTTTATTTTCTTGGGTATTGAAACAGGTTCATAACAAGTTATTGACACTTTTGGCAATTATTTTAGAGTTTGGTGCGCTAATTTGGTATGTCAAGATGCTGCATTCTTTCTCATTATTCCTCTCATCTATCCAATCTCATCTCATTCTTATGTATGGAGTTGAGATCAACATAAATTTCATGTGGCATATTGTATGGTGGACAAATTTAATTAACAAAATTGAATCACTAGCAAAACAAAATGATGATAAAAATTCATACAAGAATGAGGTCAATTTCTTAGGTTTTGAAATGCATCTTCTCTATAGATTGTTGAGTGAAAATAAACTTATTAGGCATGCTACAAAAAGCAAATTACCAATTTGGATGACTTGCAAAATTGATATTGTGGCATATCCTTCTTCACAAGTGTGGGTGCAGGGTAAGGTTGTCATTTAAAAAAATTAAAAAAAAAAAAAAAAACCTTTAGAGGGTCTAATAAGTGACAAAAGTTTTGAACTCAGTGTTTTCAGCGTAATGATATCACAACTGAATCTTGTGCTCTGCTATAGTTCATTTTTCTTTATAGAATGTGTGCTGAATTTTTTAGTATTCTGGAGCTTGTATGGTTTTTGCCATGCTCACACCATTTGATTGCACCATCACCTGAATCTTGTGCTTGGCAGCATGTTGATATTGATAGTCTATTATAGTTGATTTCTCTGTAGAATGTGTGCAAAGGTTTTCTGTAAACTGGAGTTGTATACTGTTCGCCTTGCCCACTCCATCAATTTCACTATTTGTGTCCAACAAACAAATGAATTCCCATATTGGCCAAAACCAACAATAAGTTTCAAGTTGTCAAAAGGGAATTGGCTTTAATTTTGAATGCTCAATTGAGATAAGAAAATAGTTTTAATCAGCTGACTCCTTACTTATCTCATGGTTATTATATGCCAGATCTCATAAAGAAATGGAAAGCTATTATGTTCTTTTGCGTACTCCTTCAGAGATGTGCTACTTCTCTTTTCATCTTTGTCATTGTTGCACCATGTTAGTTATTTATTTTTCCATTCTGTCATGTGATGAACAGGTATAGCTTGAGCTACATTCCCTTTGCAAGGTCCATGGTATCAAAGGTCATGGTAGCTTGTTTTGACACAGAGTTTTAGGCTAATACAGTAAGAAACTACTATTGATGTACCCTTGAAGTGCTTCTGACATGATTACCATTTATACATGTTATTGAACTATGGAGTCTTGTTGAACCAAAAAACAATAACCGAGTCTTTTCACCTAGGCTGTTGAACTGTGTCTGAACCCAACTAATTGAACTGGAATTTTGTCTTTGTGAGCTGAAATTGTGGTGATCCTATGCAAATCTGTAATTATATCTTTACGTTTCTTCTATTTCTTCCATCTTATTCCCATTTTTGTTTGGGTCAAAATCTTTCAATTATTTCCCAAACTTCCTGTGGTTGCAACTATTTGTTGTGCTGGTGTGCAATTAATATTATGTATCTCAATGTTGTAGTTGTTTCTCACTAACACAGCTAATAAATATGTGAGCAACTAATTTTTGTTGCTGTATTAGTGCTGAATATCAATTTTAATACACTATACTAACCAGAAATCCACACCTAAAGGCGTACATGAACAAGTTCATCTATTCCAGCCTAATTATGGCAGCCGATGATGCATTTTCGGATGGAAGCATTGCTGAGCACTTGCACATTCTGGTGGAGATGGGCTCAAATATTTTGCAGACCTGTGAAATTTATCACTTGTTATTCAAGGAAAGAAATTAATAATTTCATTATGCATGGACCATCACCATTAAATGATTAATGTGTGTCCTAACTTAACCAAAAAAAAGTGTCCTAAGGGTATACGTTAACTAGACTCTTTTTTTAATTCTAAACCATAAAGAGTTCTTTATTATTCCTTCCATTAACTTTTATCACACATGTTTAATTAATTGGTACTATTTTTTTTCTTTTTTTCTTTTTGGGAATTTGAGCCTTAGGTGTATCCATTAAAAATACCAGAAGGTGTCAGTTGGCTACAATTTGACATATCTAACTTGGATCAATACATTGAAAAAAGAAAAAAGAAAAGATACACATGAGATTAATATGGCATGAAATTGTTGGTCATGAACAGTGAAAGATCTTTATAAAGTTTAATAATAGAAAATATAATGTTTTCATTATTTATTAACGTTTTCATTATAATGCTAACAAACAAAGTCGCATAGGGAGTGTTTGTTTGGAAGTGAAATTGGGTGGATAGAAAATTTTGGAGAAAAAATAGGAAGGAAATTTTTGGAAAGAAAATAGGAAGAAATTTTTTTTTGGAGTGTGTTTGATTAGGTAGGGAGGAAGGAAAATAAATGGTGGAGTTCAGGTGTTTTTTCTCCCAACCAACCAAAAAGTTTTCTTTTTAAAATAGAGAGAAAACTAAAAGGAGAAAATAGAATTACCTAATGGACAAAAATGCCCTTGTGCATTTGCACACAGGCTTTGTCTATACATTGTTCTTCTTCACCTTTTTTTTTTTTTTCCTCCTTCCTGCTGGACGTTCTCCCCTACTCTTCTTCTTCTTCTTCTTCTTTTTTTTCCTTCCCTCGTTGCCTCTTCTTTCCCTTTTTTTTTATTTTTTATTTTTTAAACTTTTTTTTATTTAAGTGTATGTTGCTCATATTCTTTTTTCTTTCTTTTGCTTTCTTGTGTTTTTTTTTTTTTTTAGGTTGTTTGTCACTTTTTTTTTTTTTTTAATTGGGCATCATTTTTAACAAAAGTATATGAGTAAATTTATACAAACTTACTTTTTTCGTTTCTCAACTTTTTCACAAGAAAAATTAAAATTTTTTCTATGCTTTCATTTTTCCACCCGTCCAACCAAACAAACCCTTAACTTTTGTCTTTGAAAGATAACATTAATCATAGATAATAGAAACCTCTGGAAGACTGTCCCTTTAAAGTTTTCCTTAATATGCCTTGTCTCGTGACTCTAGTCAATGGCAAAATGGAGAACAAGTCAATAAAATGTTTTCATTAGCATTGTTTTTCTTCTCTCACTTCAATGAAAAGCTAAAATTCTAATTGGACTAAACGAGCATCCAAGTCTAAAGCGTGTTTTAACAATCAAAACTTTGGAGTAGTCTTAACATTAATCATATCATTGTTAGCAAAGATCATGAAGGAAATCAGGATCAGCCGCCTAGCAAATCCACTAGCCACCATTATAAAATAAAGAAATATGAGAATCAATTGCAGCGGCCTTTATATATCACAAGGATCATGGAAGCAATTAGTGCCTAGATTATCATAATTATACCTCTAATTCTAATTTTAACTTCTTTGGGTATCCTAAGCTTTAGATGAATATATTCCTCCAGTGAAGATAGATGGTAGTCAGGTCCTATTCAACCCAGCCTTTTTTTTTTTTTTTTTGGGTTAATAATTCTTTGGCCTGGTGGCATTTTTTCAAACATTCCTCAAAATTCTAGTACAAGTTGTTATTGGGAAAAAATTCAAGACAACCCACGTTCAATGTTCGTAATGTTATACACAACCAGTAGAAATTAAAGGTCATTAATTATAATTAAACTAAAAAGGAAAATGACAAAAGTGTAGGGTATTTTTGAGAATAAACGGCAGACAAAAGTGTAGGGTGTTGATGCCACTGGATTTGGCTATTATAGGAGTTTGACATGCGTAGTCACTTCCGTGTGCTACCCAACAAGTTTAAGATTAGCATAAAATATATCCTAGATGGGTAGAGGGAGATCACCTAGTCTCCTAGATGTGGACTAACAGCAAATAAAACCAGAATAAAATGTTAATAACTAAGTCAATAGCAGCATAAAACACCATATCACACACACTGAACTTTTGCTTCATTTGGACACAATCATTTAAAAAGGAGGGCTGATTTCAATTTTTAAGTTTAAATCACTTCAATAAGGTTAAGGTGTGAAAGGACATTTTTTTTATTTGATGAAGTTTATAAATCGAATTGAAATTTGCTAATATGTAAATTAGAAATTAATGAATAGATATTAAATATAATTTTAAATTTCCACTCTTTTTTATATATGTTCGTGACTTTTGTTATATTTTTAAACTAGCTGTATTTATATATGATCTTTTTTTCATCTTCTCATTTTTCTTTTTGTTACACATATTGGAGTAGAATTGTGCCGTGCGCCTATGCACATGCATGCATTATCATTCTCTTGACTCTCGATGCATTTTTTCACCTTCATATTAAATATTATATATATGAAGGCTCAAGCGAATAAAAATGAAGTTAATTTTTTGTTCGTTATTTGTATTCCCCTTTCTTTGGACTAGCAAATAACGTTAAAAGTTTAATTTGTATTAATGGAGGCGAATTAGGAACATATTTAGGTGTTTATCAGCACATACGAGCTATAATTATGTGATGGATATACAAGTAAAGCATTCAAACCCACATCATGTATCAAATTCAAAGTCAGTGTACAGAAGAAACCTTACAAAGTAGAGGCGTACCCCAACTCCCAAGTGAAATTGGCCATGGAATTGAAAACTGTTCTTTAACTTAATTGTTAGAAAAAAAAAAAAAAAAAAAAAAAAGAAGTGGTTAAACATAAGGGAACAAAGCATGGAAAGCACTTTCAAGTAAGTATTTTTTTTTTTTTTTTGGGGGGGCTAAAGTTTCAAGTAAGTATATTACTTTACTAAAAAATCATTCAAGAAACCGACATCCACTGATCCACATGATTACTTTTATGGTCTCTCTCTTTCTCTCTCTCTCTCTCTCACACACACACACAGACACACAGTGCACGGGAACACAGTCACATACACACTTGCTCGTGCATGCAGACATAGCTTACCTTTTAGTGTTACCAAGATATATAACGAAGTGAGTAAATGGCTCATCTATCCTCTTCCGTAACCTTTTGCGACTTTTTGGAGTTCGAAAGTACAATTGTCTATTTATGATCTCATTTTGGGTAAAATTCATTAGTGCATCAAAGTCTAGTTAGCAGTAAACTTGCTTCAAGTACATTAGCACGCTTTGTTCTATTCACAACTATGATCTTTCATAACAAATAAAAGAAAGGGTGGATAGCACTTGGGAGTCCTACAGTGAACACCCTCCTGAAAACTCTGTTGTCACTGAATTATTTCATACACCACATATTATTGACTTCATTATCATTTCTTGTATCTCTAATTCAAACTGAAAAAAGAGGAACGTGTTTAGAGAGAGAGAGCGAGAGAGATGAAACAAACAAAGATGATAAATGAAACAGTTTTACAAACTTCATAAGCATGGACATTTGCCATTTGCTGAAACTGACAAACACTTCACTAAACTAGACTAACATTTACATAACCAAAAAACAATCAGCAAATGGCAATCTTAAATAAGAAAAAGAAATAAATAAAATGTGAAAATAGTTTTGTTGCACAATAGATTCATCTAGCTAGCTGGTGGAGTTTTTTTCTTTAGTGCAAATTTGCGTTTGTTGTTGTGCATCCACACCTTGAGGACCCTCCTCTTGATCCCAGTCTCTTGGCAGAACTGCTGCACAGTAGATTCTTCTAGCTTCTGCATCTTCCACCCAGCCTTCTCTGCAAAGCTCAACATCTTTTCCTTCTGTTCTTTTGTGAACTTGGTCCTAAACCTCTTTCTCACCTTTTCAGCTGGTCTTGCCACAACACCACATCCATCATCATCATCCTTCTCATCAGACTCTGAGGGGACTGATCCACTTTTGTAGGACACTATCAAGGAGTTTGCAGGGTACCCTATTGGTGACCCCAGAATTGCATTGTTGAGTATCAAAGGGGTGTGGTAACATTGAGAGGAACAGTGAGATTCTATCTCTTTCCTATGGAAGTTTCTGTGGCAGTTGCAGGCTGAACACTTGAGGGCTTCAATGGTGCCTTCATCTCCAGTACTTGGCATAAACTCACCACACCCATCAGTTGCATTCCCTCCAATTGTTGCTGCATGGTTCTTGAGGCATTCCTTGTACCTTACCACTTTCTTGTGAGGTCTGTGATCCTCCAAAGTTGGACTTGGACATGGAGGGCTTGCACTATTTGATTTTGAGGGTTGGGATTCTGAATAAGGAACTACGTGACCATTTCCTCCAGCATGAATGCAGCTTCTTGGGAATGGCATTTCCCCTTTTTGGGTTGAACTATTCATCTCTCTCTCCAATGTATTAAACGAATGGGAAGCTAATTTATCCTCGGATTCTTGGGATCCTTTGGAAATTATATTAGATCCTTTGGATCCTTGTTAACAAAAAATAAACCTTTAGTTTTCTACTTTAGCTGGTGGAAGAAATCCAAGGGACTTTCTTAAGAAAACTCAATTATAAATAAGGGGAGGAAGCTAAAATAATGGCCTAAATTCTTTTTTCATTCGAAACAGTATGAAATGGAAGAAAGAGATCCTAGCTAAATGATCAAACTAAGAGCATGAAAAAAATTGCTGTTAGAGTCTTAAGAGTTAAAGACATATGGACGAATAACATTCAACTTCTCTAAGATCTTGAGCTGAAAATGACAAGTTTTTAAGAGGAATATACCATTTTTCAGACGAGAGAGAGAGAGAGAGAGAGAGAAGAATAAGGACCAAAAATTGAAAGAGTGAGGAAGCCTGCTGCAAGAAATAATCTCGATGCTGAATTTGGCAAGTGAAGCATCTGAAGCTCATTTATAAATGAGAAAGAGAGATTGGATCGAGTTTAAAGGGCATAAAAAATGTATTTTTCTTTTAATGATAGTCTAAAACCTAATAGGAGGAGCACTAATTTGTTATAGGGGAGAATTGAAGGCTCTTGTCTTACAGACAAAATGGAAAGGCAGAAAGTTGTAAATTAAGGACATCTAAAAAGGTTGCTTTTCTTGCAATACTATTAGATATCAAGCCTAAACCATGTATAGATGTCCTCTTCATCTTCTTCATTTGAATTTCATCCTACGAATAATTTGTGATCTTTTAAAATAATTAATTCTAATTATAAATTAGCTTGCTTGTTTGGGACCTGCACTTGCATGCTAATTCTCAGTAATTGGCTTGTGAGTTCTAACTAATATCTGATTATATATATTTTGATCCTCTCGTAATAGGGGTTTATGCTATCCTATTCCTAATCCTAACCCTGGCGTATGCTTGTGGGTTGAATTTTTTCTTCCAAATAACCTTACTATGCTAACAATTTCGTTAGTTGCCCGGGTTTGACAAAATGTGAAAAACTAGCATCTCGAGTTTCTAAAACTCGACTTTTTAATACTTGATTTTGGGGTTTTTCCATATAATGACATGGACAAATTAAAGATTTCCACGTGCATATCGAGTTTATAAAAATCGCTTTACAAACTCGAGTTTATAAAACTCGATTTCTAATTAACATTTTTATTAAACTCCGTTCTAAAACCGAGTTTCAGAAACACGTTTTTGACCACTAAAAACCTAAAATCTGGCACTCTCGCTTTCATACTCTCACTCTTAGACACTCCACACTCTCACTCTCAGACACTCCGCCCTCTTAAACTCACTCACTCACTCACTCACTCGAGTAAATCACTTAGTCTGAAACTTTCAAAATCACTCACTCTCACACCCAAATCAGTCACTCAAACAATTTCCTCTCTTAGTATTGCTCCCATTGACTCACCGTGTTGAAGGTACTCTCCCTCTCTACTCAATACGTTGTCGTTTTTGCTTGTTAGATTCCTCTCTCTCTCTCTCTCTCTCCAATTTTAGATTTTGGAATTTCATGATGTTACCTAGGGTTTTTTGTTTTTCAATTTCGGATCTTTTTGGGTTTTGGTGATTCATGTTTGGTTTCCGAGAAAAAAAAATTGAGGTTTTAGGTGGGAAATGATCATTTGTCATTTCAGTGAAGAATGTATATTATTCTGTTTGGTTGTTTGAGCATTCGAATTGTTGTTATGAAATTAGTGTGAATTTCAATAGTGTAAAAAGTGCTAATATCTAGATTACATTGATATTTAATCTAGTTTGAATTTTTTTTTTTTAATCATTGCTTTTATTTTATAATTTTCTGATTTTGCATTTATTAAATGTAAATTTGAATTTTTGTAATTGAATTGACATTTAATCTAGTTTGAAATTTGGACTCTTTAGCTCATACATTGCATTGTTTCAAAAATTCAGAGGTGGTTCAACTGTAATATTTCAAATCTTTTATGCAGTGAACTATTTTTTATATCTTCATGTGAAATCATTGTGTGTTATGGTAATGCCTGATTTGTGATGACTCTCACACCAAATAATGTATGTCTACCACTATGTATGATCTCACAGTAGCATTCTTCGCAATATGGAGCCTCGAATAGATGAGGAGCCAGAGATCATGCGCCCTGGTCCAGAAGATGATTCATTGTTGATGCAACAACGAAATCATCAATCAGAGGACATTTGGAATGGAACATTTGGAATGGCGAGGTGAAATATCTAGTTCTAACAACTGCTTTAATTTTTACGTTGTCTTTGACTTTTAGCAAGTTCTTTCAAAGTTGTATATCTAGTTCTAACAACCGCTATAATTTTTATCGATTTTGTAGGACTCAGGCCCACTTAAGTGCTGTGATTGTGCTAAGGAGATGGCAAACATAACGATGCAAGATAATCGGGTGCTTGACATTATCAAGTTGGTGGGGCTAGAAGGATTGTTTAGGGCCCCTTCCAGAGAGATAGATCATTGCCTAATATCGGCCCTAGTTGAGTGATGGCGACCGGAGACTCATACGTTCCATCTTCCAAATGGTGAGATGTTAATCACCCTAGAAGATGTGGAGGTCATTTTGGGACTTCCTATAGACGGTGAGGTCTTGGTTGGGCCGATTCCTGTGGTGGATGGGGATTGGAGGCAACTGTGAGTGGAGTTGCTTGGTTTTGGAGTTCCGGCGAATGACAACAAAATTTTGGTGGGGCAAAGAATTCTCATCAGCTGCGCCTTGTTGAGCGCATTACAGAGCCACTGCCTCATGAGGCAATGAAGATTCAAATACATCAGTATGCCCTGTGCTATATTTTAGCGCTACTAGGGGATAAGATTTTCATGGACAAGTCGGGAGATAGGGTGCATCTGATGATCTTGGAGTTCCTACGGAACCTTCGTGATCTGCCACCGTATAGCTGGGGTAGTGGTTGCCTAGCTTGGTTGTACAGAGAGCCGTGTCGAGCAAGCGATAAAGAGGCATCGCAGATTGGTGGGGTATTGCAATTGGTCCAGTATTGAGCATGGGCGAGGTTGCCATTCTTGTGCCCGAGGATAGACCCCCACCTAGATATGATTATGGCCCATGGCCAAAAGCTCCACTTGTATTTAAGTAAGTATTTTCCTGATATTTAGTGTGTTATACAATGTACTCTTTTTAGTAACGAAGTGGTATTATCTCATCTTATGTTATTCGCTTGTAACTGTAGGTGGGTGCGGGTGCCAAGCCCAAAGAGTAGGCCATCTGGCACGGCATTGATCCACTATCGTGAGTAATTAATTAGAATGCAGCCGGGCCAGGTAATAATATACAAAAATTCTGTTTGGTTATGTTAATTTTCCTTAAGAATATGTTAAAATCATTGCTTTAACATATCTTCTATTTGAATTTTTGTTTTTCTCTTTATCTATGTATTCTCCCTTGTTTCACATTTTAAGATGTTATGATAATTGTTTTTTTGTTTCTGTTGTAGATTATGTGGTAGCCATATGAGGCAAACTTCGGCCACCTTCCTGACTTCTGCATTGCAGGGAAGGATACGTGGACCGCAAGAGTGCCATTTGTGTATTTTTTCATAGTAGAGACACACCACCCAGACTGTGTCCTTCGACAGTTTAGGCTGGCGCAGGAGCGGCCCGACCATGTTGTGTACAATGATAGACTGCATAGAATAAACTTGTGTGGGAAGGTGGAAAAGAATTGGAGGGAGGAGCATGGACCATATATCCTTACATGGGATATGAGACAACAACGACTTTGCCATGCACCTCCTCAGACTGGTGAGATGCCCCGCGATCATGCCTATTACCGCTGGTACCGTCCGGTCACTTGAAAGTATGTCGATCACAACAGTGCTAAATTAGATATAATGGTAATGTGTTCTAATTAGATTTTATTGTCTTCTTTGTTTTTTCTTTAGTACATGTACGAACGTAGAATCAATTGATTTATTTTTTCAGCAAATCTGGTTTGATCTGACTGACATCCAATTAAAAATGTTATTCTGTTACATATAGTATTCTAACAAAACTTTTAGTTTTTAGTTGAGTATTTGAGTAGATTAATAAGTACTATATTATCCATTCTACAATTGATGCATAAATGTCTCAAATCTAATTGTACTAGTTTTTTCTCCATTTCAGATTGAAAGCCATTTAGCACTGTTGGAGATGCTTCTTGTAGACAACCGAGAACACAATCATGTCCGGCACGTCCTAAATAATGTGGCTGGGCTTGGTGGTGGTCCTACAGCAAATGGGCAAGCAAACAATGGGCATGAGGCTGAATCAGCAGCTACTGCAACCCCAAGCACAAGCGCAGCACCCCTAAGTACACCGACCCATGGTCAACATGCTACTGCAAGCCCAAGCACAAGCACAACTAGGGGCCGTGGTCGACCTGCTACAGCAAGCCCAAGCATAAGTGCAGTTAGGGGTCGTGGTCAGCGTGCAACAACCCCTCAGGTTGTAACTAGTCCTGAGATACCTGCACCCATCCCGCATGCATCTCCCCAGCCCGAGGTCCCTCCACCCATCCCAAATGCATCTCTTCAACCCGAGGTCCCTTCACCCACCCCACCTTCGTAGCCCAGTTTTGATCTCGGTATTCATTTTCACTTGACCCCTCCTATGCACCCCAAGACACCCTCATACCCACCCACCAGCTCTAGTGCACCCACTTTGCCCATAGACCCACCCCGTACTGAACCCATGACAATGATCCCCACTCTTGGCCTCTACACAGAGCATCATTACCCACCTACCTCATCCTCATTCGACCCTCTAAAACCTCCAGTTGGAATTGACACTCTATAGCCAAATACTGATATACCGGATGAGCATCCCCCTCATCAGCCCTCACCTTACGAGGTAGATCGCAACGTGCTAAAAGAGCACCCACTTGTGGGACAGGTGGACACAAAATAGGACACAAAGGCAGCTTTATGGTATGATAACATTAATTACAATGTAATGATATATTTTGCAATTCACTTTATTCTTATCATTATACCGAATATTGATTGTATGCATCTAATGTCCTTGCAGCACGATGATGAGCCTAAGGATGATGCCCCGTAGCCTCCTCCTCTGCTCAAACATTACACGAGGGTTAAAAAACACAAAATTTGTTAGTCTACCATTTATTATCATTTTACGCCAAATAGGTGATAACGATGTATGTTATGAAGTAAAAAGTTTGTACACATTCTTTAGCAATAAGTTCATTCTGTTCATATTTCATTATTGTTGAAGAGCTGCGTTCTGTTTACAAGTGATTTGACATGGTATATCTACATAGTCAAAGGTAGAAGGTGTAGATGGGCCAATAGTGAACTGAAAGATACAGAAAAGTTGGTAATGTAAGGCATGTTCAAGAGCCAACAAATCTTCTCTTTGTATATAATTGGCCATTAATTTTTGGAAGTTAGTCATGTTCTACTGCTGCTTTAGACTCTGAAGCTAGGTTGCATGGACACACCATTTTTGGCGTCATGTCGGTGTTGGACACCGGAACGGGTACGACTGGATTCCAGTGTCCGGTGAATCTCTTTTTTTTTTTTTTTTTTTTTTCACTTCTCTGACACGACGCTGACGCGGCACTGGCACGTCTGACACGCCAGCGGTAAAAAAAAAAAAAAAAAAAAAAAAAAAAAAAAAAAAAAAGAACAAAATCATAGATTTTGACAGATGGACTTACTAATACCATTGATTTTGTTATATATCCTAAAGCAACAAGCCCAAGAAGTCCCAAAACCCACATCTCAAGTTCTCACTTCTCAACCCACCCACCCTCCCTCTGACTTCTACTCTGCCCGCTGCTGCCGCTGCCCTTTATCCCTCGCTGGAGCTAGATCAAGCCGATTGGCGAGCTCCATAGACGTCAACACCGTGCTTGTCCCTTCCGATCTCTCTCTCTCTCGGCATCAGGTCCGACCTCTTTAAGCTTCTCTCTGTGGTTTTTTTTTTTTTTTTTTTTTTTTTTTTTTTCCAGATATTTGGCCATTTGGTTTGGGTGAATGACTGAATGGGTTACTTAATACTCACTTATTATAACGCGTTTTGTTTTGTTTTTTTTTTTTTTTTTTTTTTTAAATCCTACTCTCACTGTCCCAGTGTCACTGTTACTGTGTTTCTATACTCAGCCCTTTGTTTTACCTCATAAATTATAATGTATATTACGAATTTAGTGATTTTTGTTTTTGTGTGTCCTGCTATAGTTTTATTTATTTATTAAAGTTAAACATCGTAGGTGATTTTACTAAAATGAATACTGAAAGTGAAAAATCAACTGAGTCAGTTTGATGTTGAACTTGTTATTCTTTTATGGTTTGCACTCTAAACATTTTATGTGTATTATTGTACTACTTTGGGTATTAGTTTACTTATTTGTAATTCTTACATAATTTAAATTCTAAACATAAACGTATTTTATGTCTAAAAATATTAAAAAATATGCCTAAATATAAAATTTAATTAATTATTTAACCGCCGTGTCCCCACCGTGTCGTGTCCTTATTTTTCAAAAATTGCCGTATCCCTGTGTCCGTGTTCGTGTCTGTGCAACATAGCTCTGAAGCAGATTCAAGGGAGGGATGTTATAGTAGAATATCTGTTTTTTGTCTATTTGTTTGCTGAGATGGGTCGCCTTCTTTCTAGTACCCTCCTATTTTGAAGCTTGCTGCTGCTTTTTGATGCTTCCTTTTCACATCCCTTATGCATTGATTCAAGTGGGTTTAATTTCCTTTCATACTTTTCCCCCTCTTTGGTTTCTGCAGTTAAATTCTGAACTGACTTGTCATTTCTACTGATTTAATTGGTGTAGTGGCACCCTTAAGCCTGAACACCACACTGAAGTTTTGTTCTTACAATGCAAGCTCATGCTACAACTCCACAGAGGATTTACAATTACAGAAGCAATTCGAAGCAATGAATATCTCTGATTCTAGATGTGCTTCTGTTATGAAATCAATACTTTGAGCGGTAAAAAGTTCTTAAATTTTATTTTATTTTTAAAAACATTTCCAAACTAGCATACTATCTTTATGCAGTTTGGGACTTCTTATTAGTATTTTCAATGAATCTCTATGCAGTTTTATTTGCTTTTGTATACTATTTTTATTTTTTATTTTGTTATTCTGATACAAACTAGCAAATCTTTATTTTTATGTTATCCTTTCATTTCTCTCTCTTGCTGGTTTACTTTCCTTCTAAAAATATTTTTATCTGTTGACAGTTGTGATGAAAAAGCTACGACGGAGAAAATTCTGCAAAAATTGAAGCGTGAGAATTTTCAGGTGGGCTTCCTCAAAGTTTAATATTGAAGCTGTTTTGGAAATACTCTTGTCATGTACATGTGGTGCACCTGGTTAAATATAGCCAAATTTCATTCACAGTTGAGTAGAAACTATGTCAAATTTCTGTTCATTTCTTTTACAGTTGGGAAGGACAAAAGTATTTCTTAGGGCTGGTCAAATTGGCATTCTAGGCTCCCGGCGAGCTGAGATTTTGGACAATGCTGCAAAGTGTGTTCAGCGTCAATTCCGAACATTTATAGCACGCAGAGATTTTCTTTCAACAAGGGCTGCTGCATCTGCTCTCCAAGCATGCTACAGAGGTTCGGTTTACTTCCTCTAGTTTGATATTTTGATATGATTTATCTCTCTTTTATACACACACACACCAATTTAAAGTTTTTCCTAGGTGGCTTTTATACCTAGAAAATCTCCCCCTTTTTTTTCCCCATTCAATAAACTAAAATAAAGGAAAAGAAAACCTTTTTAGCATAGGCTTCATCAGTATGTGGCAAGAGGTTGAAAGTGGAGCTATTAAATTTTGCTGTGAAAAGTTGCTAGGCTTGCAAAGTTTGGTGGAACCCAAGATAGAATTCATGTTTTGGCCTCTTCCTTTCAAATATTGTGTTAGGTTTAAATTCTCCAAAGGGATTAAAGCTGCCCATTACCACTATCACCAAGCCCCATACTGTGTCTTCGTGTACATGATGACAGTGCACCCCTCTAGTTATTGTTACAGTCTGCACCATTTCTATCTCCAAAATGTTGAGTTTACCTTTAGTACCA